>LOND01009325.1:6020-17294 GCA_014220965.1 Paragonimus kellicotti | reverse complement strand
TCTTCGTTCCAATGCCAATTAGCTGCCTTGCATTTACGTGCATTTTACGTCCGGGAAAATTACAACACTGGCCGGCCACACACAGCAGTTTTATCCGAGTCCAACTAGTTACTCCACAGTGCAAGACGGTCCTTAACAGAAATGCACAATCTGTGACCATCTACTGCATAATCGATCTGTGTGCGTGGCATTAAATACACAGAGCGATCTCTATGCGACAATGTCTTTTGTGTTGAAATGCGGTATTTAAAGTATAAAAGCCGTAGGATGCACACACACATGTGACACTTTCACTGTTATGAGTGTGATGGGTTGGAATACCGAACATGGCATCTAAACGCTCCTTGTTTGGAGCAAGAGGACCAAATTGAACACTCCAATTGCGTGCTACTATAATGATCTCCACTTCAGAAGGTTGGCGATGGTGTCATGGAACACATTTCTGGTTGCATCTTACCAATCATCCGGTAGAGCATACGTCGATATAATGAATACATAACTTCTCCCTGATTCGCGTTCATAGTCTCTGACCGATCTACTAAGTCTCGCAAAACACAGTCGACTGTTCATTGAAACCTAATTGAACTACCATTGATCTGCTTTAAAATTCAATCCACTTTCCACTCCACCTTGATCAACAGTTATCTGATACACAGTGAGAGCAGGGCTTGAATCAACGTAAACCAAGAGAGTAGCTCAAATGAAAGACGACGCTGGAATCGTACAGTCCAGTCTCAGGGGCACAGCACGTTTCATTCTTTAAACACGATATGGAACGCGTCAAAACAATTTGATGATCAGCTTGTCGGTGAGTGCGAACATTGAAAACTCTAGTGTTTATCAACTGTCGTGGCTCTAGAAAACAGTCATTACCTGAAGATGCAGAAAATACATACAACTGTGGGAATCGAAAGAGTGACGACAAGCAAACACTGTTAATGTACTGAGAACAATAGCTTTTGGTATCTCGCAATCGATCATGCCGTTGGACTTGATGTTCCCGTTCGTTAGCTTTAACTCTGTGGTTGAGAGAGTAAGGTACTCGAAAATACACTGGCCGACGAAGGACGTGCTTAACTACCCTGAAATAGCCGCTTAGGTTTTTGCACTATCCATGATTTTTCTTTGGTAACTGACGCATAATTACTGTTCCCTGATTGGTCCAGTTTGTTGCACATTGATTGACTAAATGTTTGAGCGATCACTTACTTTGAACAGTCGATATAAGTACAAACACTTCTCGAAGCAAAAACACTGAAAATTGTGGTACATCCGTGCACTCAGTATATCAGATAAACACATAGCAAATTAAAAGCATACGTTAAAATAAGGCAGAATGCAGCCCAAAATTGTTCATATATTACGGTTCACAGTGTTCGAACGAGTAACTAGTACTTCCAATTTAAGTTGACAGGGTTCCTTAGCAAAACGGAAAGTATTTGGGAACGTATTCATCGTTTTACGGGCTATCAAATTATGGAAGAGTTGATCACTCTTCGATCATTTGTACACACACAGGCATTACGTAACCCCGGTCTTAAAACCGCAAAAGCAGCGCCAATTTTAATCACCTATTTAAGGGTCGTGGTATGGATGCTGGTAAGATTTACGGTTCCGGACTCATTAGCTACGATTCATTGTACCATGTTCGGTGCTACAGCTGTCATTGTGTCATCTGCCTTGCTGAGGTATGTACATCCGTGCTGATGGGAATATCTTTTTGTACCGTTGGCAGTGCCAAACAAAATGTATGGAGCCTTTTAGTGGTGTCTTCTACACACATTGTCGGACGCAACGTAGACAAGGCTATTTGCAGTGTTCATTCAGCACGTATATGACATGCATATGGAATGTAGTGTGCTTTGCCATGGCTCACACTTGCTGTACATATACATACGTACACAGGCAGAGTATCCACATCCCCAGAGCGACTAAGGCATATGTCAGTGACTATCGATTAAGATGACCTCTGATGAATACTGGTCATTCGCGTAGTCACCGTGTGCATGAATTTCATTAAGTCACATGCCACAGCATAATTCCATCGTGTTCAATGTGCTGGCCAACAATGACCACAAATTTGACAACTGATTCTAGTGTAGTAGACGGACTGATTAGCCACGATTTTACCTCACTAATCTTGAATAGCAAACTGCGTGTTTAGAGAGTTTAACGTGAGTGACCATTCCCGCGACAGGAATCGAAGGTCGTTCTGATTATGCGTAAGGTGCTACTGAGCTGACTGAGAGGAAGTTCATTTAAGTGTTCTATACAAAGAAGCATGTGCGCGTACGTAGGAGCACGCTTCGTCAAAACCATGGCTGCGCACCTATTACGTTTAATGCTCACTCACTAAGAAATACCAGCTAACGTGACCGCCTTTCTTCAAGCGTGCAGTCCACTTTGGCGATGTTACAACTTCGGCACGCCGTTGTGTTGGGATACCAGTCAGTTGGTTCGATAATATCAAAAACTTTGGCGAACGCACAAAAAAGAAATTAGACTGAACTGTATAAGACAACCGCATCTTTGGGTCAACATTTCATAAAACAACCCACAACTAGAACGCAGTCCACTCAGCATGACTGAGGAACATAATTCACTCTACAGTACTTCAATCTGAAAAGTGTTTGTCGTTCTCTCTAATCCACTGCTGATCCGTTCTCGGCTATCTCAAATAATCTGTATCATAGAGTCTAAACCAACAGCTGACGAAATTACATCTCAGACTTCGATTGCATTCTATTGTTGGAAGAGTTGAAGCGTGACATGCGATCATGGGCTGCCTAGTCAGTCTCTTAGATTTAAAAACCGTAAACAATAGGCAGAAAATAATCTAAGACATTGCTTTCTTCGTTCAACTTTGATTGCTTATAGGTATCTGGTCACATGGCGGTCCAGTCAAATGCGCTGCACAATGTGTGACACTGCAGAATCATATGTGCTACTGCCCTGAAACCAGGCATTAGTGATGGAAGTGCTACTTTCGCTCAGCGGACATCTATTCGATACTCTAAACCGCAAGTGTTTTTGAAGTGATAACACTCTAATTTGCACTTTGTCCACAACATTGCAAAATATTTCACGAAGTGGCACTGTGATTTTGCTTGTATGTATATGTTTATGTGTACACTGTGTAAATTGACGAGCTGAAGCGATGGAAGTAGGTTTTGGACCATTTTCCCCCTGACATTACGGCATAAGTGATTCAGTCACTCTTATCACTCCATATACCTGGTTAACGTTAGTTATCTGTTGTGGAGTTGGTAATTTCTGTGTCCATGTAACGGTTTTTCATCTATTTTTTGATGCTTTTAATTACTTTCAGTTCACAGCCTGACAAGCCAACGAAAAAGTCAAACAGTCATCCGAATGACCCTCGAATGACTCAGTCGTGTTACCAGCCGCGAGCTTCGCAAGATGTTTCTACGGAATTGGAAAACATGTTGGCACTCAATGGACAAACAAAGACTCCCATCAACGGCCACCTTCCGGACTCGTTATTGACTGCTTCCAGCACTTCTATCGAGTCTAATTCGGATTTAGAACAGCCACAACAGTCGAAAACCACAGCGGGCAATGGACACTCGGAAACAAAACCATCAGTTACTACAGTTCTCAGACACTTGGCCAGACGTCTAGCAGTTAGGATTGCTTTCAAACGCGAACGTTTAGCTTACGTTCAACAACGAGTAGCGAAAAATACAACAGAAGAGAAATGGGTAAGTTGTCAGTTTATCACCGCTATCACGAGGCATGCTTGTTACTGGTACCGTAAAATGCACGTAAATGCAAGGCAGCTAATTGGCATTGGAACGAAGAAAGCTCAAACAGTGCTAATCAAACGGCTGTGGCAAACGACTTACCCGATCGAGTCAGGTGGAAGAAGCTAACAAACACTGACAGCTGTGTAACCTCACCGTAAGGATGTATGCTCCGGTGGCGGTGGGAAGTTGAGATGAAATTAAACATTTGTCATGTCGAAGAACCTTACAAACAGGCGTCGCTCTGTTTCATTTGGTTCTGTATGACAGAGAAAGTTAAACGTAGGCTGACTAAAAACATGAGGGAAGACAGAAGGCATCACGTCGATGAACCACCAAGCGAACCTTTGTTTCTGGAAGTGAGTTAATGTAAATTTCCGTCACTCATGGTTGTGCTGGTCACCGAATCGTTGTAAGCGAGACGACCAGCTAGTGGCACTGGTTTGACAAGGAGACCAAACATTCTGAGGAGCAGTTTAGTTGCTTTCAACCTGACTGTCTGAGTGTCGATAACAATATGCTTAGTTATTGAGTTCAAGACGCTCTTCATCCAAAATAGAAGCTACTCTAGCTCCAGGTTCGTATCTCCGTCTTTGATTTAATTTTAATGTTAGAGAGAGATTGGTATCAAGACTGATGAAACATCCTTGAATGGTTTTCGAATCTCATGAGTTTACCGCAACTGTTGCACATTAACGGTTGTTCTCGCTTTCAAAAGATTACATGACCAACCAGTCTCTATGACGTCACAGTTACTCTCAAGCCTCAAATTGCATCGGCTCAACAAAATTAAGGAAAGCCAAATACATGAAGAACAAGCAGGAACTTGATTCGGTTGAGGGTGCCCTAAATACATTTTTCATTGCGAATGGTCTTGGATCATTGAAGCTTTTACAGGCAGCCGACAACCATGGTTTCTTTGAGTCTAACGTCTACTTTTGAGTGGGGTTATTGTAAAGTTTTCTGGAACTGTCCCCTTCGCGACGGAGTCCCGCAGAAATACTTGAGGCCGATGTATGCCTAACTTGCAAACAGAATGTACTGTGTGGATAACTGTTTCGTGTGTTCCTTACTGCTGGCAGTGCTCATCACAATCGCCCGATCTCCACCTTCCCACTCCAATTTTGTGAGTGACAATTCCGAAGGTGTGCTTAGTAAATCTAATGAACTTGATATTAAGTTTAGTCCATCGGACGAATGTATGCATACTAAAAATGGAAAAGATGTGCGACCGAACTGGTGTTCCTGTGGTGAATTTCACATCTTCAAACTGCGACACTCTCTTCAGAACCAGGGCTTTCTCTTTTTCTTGTCAATCTTTGATTGTAGACAGTTCCACTTATGTGGAGGATTGAACAATGCGAGTGAGGTATAGTGGAAGCATGTTTGCCTTTGCCGACCTGCATCATCTGTGTTGTCGTAAAGATATCCGATTGTCATTCAAGGGAAGATTATATAATGCTTGCTTGCCATATGTTTTGCTGTATGGTTCGGAACTTGGATCTGTCAGCGAGGATGACATCAACAGACGTGCCGCGATTTTATCACCATTGCCTCCATCAGCTAGACCACATCAAGTAAAATGGTACTGTGAGTAACACGGCAGTTCACCGTGAAATTTGATCAACTGGTGTGATCATCAGTTTGCACAGTCTTCGTGATTAAGTCACCGACCACTCAGGCCGGCTCATCCTCCGCCGTATCGAGCACAATTTTCTGTGACCACTAACAGACGGGCTACATCTCAGGGTGATTTGGCAATACAGAGGCGTGAGGTGTAGCTATTCTGTTGTGAAGTGTGGGGTAGGTGTAGATCCAAAGGTTGGAGACTCCACTCCAAATCGAATCATTTACCAGCGTAAATAGTTGCAAGTTCTGGAACACACTTGACTTTACGCTTAATCTATTACAAAATAGGCGAGGGGTTTTGCTGAACCACCAAATCTACTTGAAAAGGCGTATACAGCGACGGTTGCTCTGACAAACGAACAAACGTTTCGTCGTAGACATCCCACATACCCGCTGCTAGGCGTACCAAAAAGGTCAAATTCCGTAGGTGACAGTTGCATAAAGATGATCCTCCTGTGTCCAAATTTGTGTTAAAGAAAACGATTAAAAAACATGTTTAACTTAAAATATACTGTGCAGATATGGCATTTATATCTCACCATCTGTCTGTAACTTAGTTTGTGAGAAATACTAATATTCGGAGCGGTACTTAGTACTGAACGTGAACAAGCTAGCGAAGCAGATTGTTTCGGCCGTGAAATGTTGTTTTTCATTTTTGACAATTGCATCCTAAAGGCAGTTGGTGGTTTAACGCTGTAATGACACAACTGAGATCCGCTGATTTTCCCAAAAGCACGAGGTTCACTGCAAGAGATTGAAGAAGGAGAGACAGCGTAATGTATGGGCCCACCTATAGATCTGGGGTCAGAGAAACTTTGCGTCACTCCGAGTAAGAATGCCTGCTTCCCTAGATTAATTCCATTCAACAGCTTCTTGCAATTAGTGACGGAAAGCAATCAACAGATGGTAGCAGCTGATCATCTTGTTCTCATTTTTGGCGCATACCACGGTCATGTGGAAGAAGTGAAATATTAGAATGCATTTCGCACTTATTACACTGACTGTGCGTGCATTTGTTTACGCTCGCCATCAAAACGTGTGTTCTCTCCGATACGAACTGACAGTCCGAATTGAAATGTCGAAGTTACTGTTCCTGTTCTAATGACAATCATTCAGCAGGCTAAATGGTACTTTACCATTCAAACATTCAAACTATAGTATTTCTCATTTAAATTGGAATGACTTCCAACATTCCTTGAACTGAACTTTGAGGTGGAAACAGTTATTAATACTGAACCGCTGAGTAAGTGTTGTCGAGGACCACTGAGCGCCGGCACCTTTGTCCTCATTGAAAGTTGCCATCCGATACAAACAGACCCGAACAAGTGTTCGCCGCCAACCGGCATTTTATAGCCAAGAATAAGTCAGCCATAGGGATCATTAATAGTTTAAACAGCCGGAGAAATCCTACAATGTGCAGATTTTCAGACGGAAAGTTAAGTACCAGCACACGAGGTCAAACGTCAATATGTGCGGTTACAATCAACCTGACGAGCTTAGTTAAGTTTGTACTCTGTTTCTAAAAGTCTGGAAGTTCTAAAATTGAATTGCTCTCAAAAGCTGAGTCGCTCAATTAAAGTAATTTGAAGCCATCCATACGAACCACCCATGAACAATGAGGATGGCGACAAATGTCAAGATACTACCTCATTCAGCTGCCCAACGTGTCTGGTTAAACCAATACAGGCATGTAAGTAAGTCCCCAGTGAATTAGTTTCGTTCACCGCCGAAAAACTAACGATGATGGCACGTTATAGATTATTTATCCTAATCACATCATCGAAACATTGCTGATAAGGAACAAGACGATAGGCCAGTGACCCCGATATTTGGTAGTATATCTCAAAGGAACTACGAAGAATAATCAACCATTTGTGGATCGCGAAAATCGAACGAGCTTTTACTGGGAAATTTCGTTTAATTAGCGATAAATGTCGGTGGCAACAATCAGGCAGATAAGGTCAACGAAAAATGCGTGACACTCACTTAGTAACCTCATGTCCATGTGGGCTGGAGGTCGGGCTTGGAAACGCGAACGGTAGCTACTTTGTCGCATGAGAATCCACATATAAATTGTTAGTTTGTGACAGAAAGGTCGAGCATTCAACCCACTTGGACTGTCGGGACAACTAGCTAGTCAGTCTGCAATCAAGCCTCACTCCTGTGAGCAGCTGATAGTAACAGTTACGGGCTTCTCGAAATACGACTCAATTATGATGTGCACCGGCAAACCATTGAATTGTCGCCTAGCAATGCTTGTCAGTAAAAGGATGACGGAAGATTACTGATTAAAAATCAGTCATATGTAGAGTGAGTAATCGTGACGTTAGGAAGATGGATTGATTACAACATGTACTCACTTCCCAGCTTGAATGTCTAGTAATTCAACTCTAATCTCACTGTAACTCAGTTCACGTACGACGTGATGCGTGTCGTTCCACACGCAGAGCCGTGTCCGAACCGTGGCAAGCATATGCTCAATTGACGCGGTTTAGGAAACGTGAAAGTGCTCGTCTGCGGAAGAAGATGACTGAAAACCCCATGGGAATGTGATAGATGTAAACGTTTGTGGGTAATTGTTGGTTTATACAAAGCAAAATACCTTAGTGCTCATTAGTAAGATGCTAAGTATACTGGACACCTTCTCTACCAACATTTGAGACTACGTAGGGATAAGCATAAGCCACTGGAACGGCATGATGTGCTCCGTTGGCATTTTATTCGAAGCTAGTCTTGTGGCAAATGATTATACCAAAAACATAAATCCGATTACCTTGAAACGGAGTCCTCGTGTAGAATAAACCCACCATAAGATTATTTTTATCAAGAGTATATCACACTTGAAAACTCTTTCTGTTTGATGCCCAATTGAAGTAGTCTTCTCATGAACAGTGATTTGTGAACCGAAAATGTAGCCAAAATTAGTCGTTGGTCATCATAGGGTGGATTTTTCCTGACGATTTCAGCGTCATCCCCGTGTGCTTTAGGATGACGAAAAGTTAGTGGACTCGCCCAGGTTCTGACAAGAAGCAAACAGATTGCATTTAGTTGTATCTTGAAGCCACTGGCATTCACTAGTAGTTCTTACTTCAGAGGTCATTGCCATCCGTGGGGACGTCTGAAACTGCTATGTTGCTCTACACAGGAATCACTGTCCACGTATACAGGCTTGTTGCTTCATTTTATCCAACTTCACTGTGTTTTGTTATCAACGCCCAGCATGCATCCAAAAAGGTGTCGCATAAGAAACGTGTTCTCACTTTGCTGAAAATGGATTGCATAGGCGTCGTAGATCGCAAATGCATGCTGAATGAACAACCTCGTGGGTACACGACGGAACAGCCATGCCAAGCTGACTGAACTATGGGGACAACCTCGGAGCTTGGTAAGTTACATCCATCAGCCTTGTTTCCTGCTCGATCCGTGAACCTTGTCGGTGATTTCTGACCTTGTGTGCACCCTTCAAGCCCAGCTAAACAATAACGTTGACATAGGACTGTTGTTTTCACTATTATGTGGGAGGCTTCGTTAGACATAGACACGCACACGCACCACGCACGCATCATTGATCGATATACTTTATCATTCCACAGTAGTCGGATGACTCGCAAAAACGCGACGTGACAAGATCAGTCTAATGTCCTGTCGTATTTTTGAAACACACTTTTGTCTCTTAAGATCGGTCAAAAAAAAGCTAAATATATGACGCATATTTCGCACCCGGCATCCTAAAAGTGACAACTGAGTTTCGACAGTGGGCGAAGGGTGTAGACACAAATGGTCAAATGTATGCGGCATGACTGATCCAGGTTAGTAAACGTTGTTCCCACAATCTCTTGAAGTTTGTGCGTGTGCAACTAGCCCACGACCAATTCAATTCAAATAAGAGACAGGGTTATCATAGAATCGCTAATCCCTCACAAAACATCAACAGACATTCACAGATTGTGGAGTAGATTTGGCATAGTCAAACGTCAGCTGATTACTAATTCAAAAATCAGTTAAAACTTTGTAAGTTTTCACTGTCAAGCATACTGTCAACGCATACTGGAACATAAATTGACAATTATTTCCAAAACACCGTAAAGGTCTTATTTAAGCAAATAGTAATTATCGGGAGGTGTGAAATTTTCAAGTCTTATGAACTGATTCTGTTAAGTAAACATTAAATATTTCAACCTGCTTACCCATTTTGGTCATCAGAGTACGCGGAACAACTCCCAGCTCCGTTACTTTTTGTTGTACCATTTGTGCGGTCATTCTTGTTGTGCGCCTCGTTTACTTCAGCCGGAGGGACCAACTGTAATGCTTCACGAAGCCGGAACTCCAAGCCCCCAGCAGAGGATTGCTGTGTTTCGTTGATAGAAGTGATACCCAACCTAAGTAGAATTAGACCTACTGAGTTGCGCCTATCGACTGGGAGTTGCTGGATCAACTGCAATAACTTCTGATCTGATTGGCGTTCTCTGTCTGTTTTTTCCAACCACACCACAGTGGGAGTGAACAAATGATTCGGTGAAAGACAGTGGATAGAATTTCGGAGAGGAGTACTTTGTAAAGTCACCGATGTTCTCGGACTCATAATTTGCACTGGCGTTGGGGAGAACGCCGAGTGAATGGGTCCGTTTGGAGTAGCCGTGCTAAAAACGTTATTGAGACTAGGAGTTGGTTGCTGCTCAGGTGTGCGTGCTTGGAATCGTTCCAACGAAGCGGACCGTACAGAACGTGGATCGGTCTTACGAAATCCTGCGTTTGGCCTGCTGTAGTTACCGCCAAAACCAGACCGGAAATTGGGACGATTTCTTATGTAAGATTCCGGGTGAATACTGCAATATAAAACAAAAAATGAGGTGCAGTAACCAGCAAATTTTGGAAAGAAATGGATGAAACTATCAGAAAACAGCCTGTTCTGTTCTGCTCCGGAGAATGAGCGCTTGAGGATAGTCTAACAAATAGCACGTTTGAAAAACTGATGAATTCGATCAGCATCCTTCTGGGCAAGATTTCTTACCCGTTAGGGCATTCTCAACAAACAGCTCATCCTAAACTATATCACTTGAAAAACAGGCACATGTGACCGAGCATTTGTCAAAACAGGCGGTTAATTGTCGTCTTCGATAAGGCAGAGGGTAATCAGAGCACCGGTTGCCAGGGCAAACCAATTTTATTTTTGGATATTCAGATTAAAAATGGATTTTTACAACGTAGTATTCATGTACTGTGGCGTTTGGGGTTCGGAGTATGACGTATTTTGGTGGTAGCCAGCTGCTTGGAAAAACGCTGGACTTGGGACAAAGTGATCGCCGTCAGCGCGCGGCCGTCATATTATGGTCCCGATCTCGGAAGGACTTGATTGACCTCTTTTTTATAACGGTCGTTCGATCGATCTACCAAAGTGCAAGCTTAGGGTGTGCAACCGCCTGTCATGTTGCGAATCCAGCTTTTTTCAAAAACACCATTTTCATTCTGTAAAGTTAACTGGAAAGGGAAAATAATTAGCTGCTAATCTGTCTGTCAAACTAGTATACGACCGGAGGAGTTGTAACAACGCGGTTGCCCGTTTTATCACAAAGTTCAAACGCCAACTTTTCGTTTGGCTGCGCAGCTCTGAAGCTAAGGTTATTGCTGGTCTCTAAGTCATAACAGTAGTCGAAGCGACCCACTCAGTTTAAGATAAGAGTAACATTACAGTTAGCAAAAGTTTAAGGAATTCTCTCCCCAGATTTAGCGTTAACTATATGGCGATAATATGAATCGTAAACGAAGGTCAACGAAGTAGCGATAACTGACCTGTGATGACGAGTGACCTGAATATGTAGCATATAGGGTACTTATGCGTAGTGGAGAAGGCATAACGGCGAAGTGTGGCCTGGATACGTTC
>LOND01009318.1:0-10520 GCA_014220965.1 Paragonimus kellicotti | reverse complement strand
GTAGCCATGTTGATATCGAACAACAATAGCTGTGAGTGTTAACGCTTATAGTTCAGTACAGTACGACAGGTTTCAAGCATTGATTTACCTGTTTTGTGGGGAGTTCCTACCTGTAATGTTAAGATTGTCAAACATGACAGTCAGAAACATTAGGTCCATCACTTGGGCGACCTGAAGACATGCAGATGCACAGAAAAAATCCCATGCTACACAACCAATTAGAAACAATAATTTAAACGATAGCGAAGCGTGCTGTCTACCGTTGGTTTGGGCATTCGAATAAACGAGTAAGGCACACTCATACTAAGAATGATATAGCGAAACACAAGTTACAGGACAACAATTTGATTTAGAAGAGCAGAGAATAACATTTAGAACAAAATGGCACTCAATCGCACATGACAAAATAGGATTTGTGTTAAATGACGGCATTTTGTGTCGCAATCCAGATATTGTGCGACACACGGTGCAAAGTGTGTTGAATTTAGCTTTCCGCGAAATATGGTAGTCAGATTATCATATTAATAAGTTATGTGTAAAATACTCTGATTTTTAGATTGACTCTTTTGTTTCTAGAGGAAACCATCAACAGAAGGAAGAATTATGAATACTTAAATGACTGAAATACATAAGTTATTATAGCCGAATAATGTGTACAAGGGATGATTAACATTGCTACGAAAATCAGATGCTAGTAACGATTTGGTCAGTGCTCGTCAGAAGTGTTTATTCTTGTCATGACCCGGTTTGGACTCTGGTGTGTTTTGTCGGATGGCACTTATAATAATTACTGCAACAGCGCCATCACATTCACTATAACTGTATGATTTCAGAAATATTTGGCCTTGTCCACCAATAATATGCACAGGTTGACCACTAGCCTCAAAGCTGAACATACGACTGTCTAGGTAACTTTGATCTATGACTTCTCATCAAGTCAAACTTAGGAAAACCGATGAAGTTTCTGCGCTTCTTGAGAAGTAACGGTTACAATACCGAAGTCAAAATTTGCATCTCTGCCGTTTTCGAATGAGACTGGTTGAAAATCCTCACCGGAACCAATTGTCGCGGTGTATGTCATTAGCGCTCATATTGTCTCAACTAAGTCATATACCAACGTACTTCAAAGAACTACACAAAGTTGGGTGCATCAGCTCAATTCGTGTAACTTCAACTGGATCAAAACTGACAGTCAATTGTTCATTTAGTAAACTTGTGTGTCTTTATTACGCAAACAGTTGTGTGCGCTTGAAATAGTATAATGTGGGATTTCAATAAAAACGGAATAGTTTGGCAGCAACCGGGAGTAGCCACACACCTATTGCAATCTTACTGCGTACGCCGGTAAATTACGCAGAAAAGAGTTTAGATTAAGGTACGTGTGAGACGCACGCCATCACATAAGATAGGAGATTAGAAGTTAGGTTTCGGGTTTAAATCTGCACTTGCAAACGATTTAGTGACTCTTCGGCTTTCTTGTGATTCTGTGTTGCATTCAAATTCCCTAACACTATTGGGCTGCTGCATGCACGAAGACAACATTAATGTTCTACGCGCACTTGGAAAAACAGTAGCAGGAAAATGAATACATTTTAATAAAGTAGTCGATTTCCGTTGTGAAGAAAATTACTTGCCTGTCGTAAGTAACAATCCAGACATTTTATTTTGAAACAAATGTCTGGTTTGCTTCACGAATCTTTTTTCTTATTTCACTTTTCATACATGTTTTTGCTCCGGGGTAAACAGATTATGTGTTGCCCATACAACGTTTGTGCACACTATTTTTCAGGCGACTATGAAGGCTCACAGAACTTCATTCATGTCTGTTCTATCTCTACACTTTGCTACAAATATAATGGTCTGACTTGGTTTGTTGGGTTGAGTTTCTATTTCTCACAAATCGGGATAAAAACCCTCAATCCCAGTGGACCAACCTGAATTGGGCGACCAGACGAAATCCAAACTTGACAGTCCTCAGTATAACTGTCATATAAGATTCTGTCTGGTGACTGAATTGTGAAACCTAAGGAAGCAAATTTTCTATAACATTTCTTACAAAGTAGGATCTCTTTGAAGATAGGACCTTTAAAAAACACAACCAAATAAACTATTTGTCTGTTATATGCGTCAACAAGGAAGGTTATTCACGATGTTGAGACCACGGGACGCAACAATTAAGTAGAACTTGTTTTAAATTAGAATAGTGATAAAAACAGATATGCGAAAAGCATACTTTCAGAATAAAAATTCCAAAAAATGGATAATTTGAGTTATTGGTGGCTGTTCACCTCCGATACGGAAGCTTCTTCAGAACAGATGAACCAGTCATAAATATAGTTGACAAAATTGAACTTTTTGCCACATGGCGACAAGCCTTCGATTAATCGAACTAACATGCATCGTCAATTGGACGGTACGACAATCGTACAAAATTAAGACTGTGATTCCCATATTTACTGCCCTAAAACAGTTAACCACTGACGAACGTATCTGACAGACCTTATCGATTTCACATCTGTTTGGCTGTTCATTTATATCCGATCTAGTGTAATTAGCAGCTCGAACACTGTATTGACCCCCCTGTCTATGTTCAGTTGACCCATGATACGTTACCTTCTGCCTCGTTCAGGTGCTATCATCTACCTTGCCTTAGATATAAAATTTGTAACTGGGTAATCTGCACTGGGAAATTCTGTGTCAAGAGTGCAAGGGTACATGCAAACCAAATAACCGATTCATCACAAGTTGTTCTGAAATGATGAGTATTCAAACGCCCTCAAACGTATTCCAACAGATAAGAATAAACATTGATCTTTACGTTTTCCTCAATTATGTAAATTTCATCGATAGGAGTCGTGCAGTAAAAAGTCATTCGAAGCCGACATTGAGTGGGAACATTATGGGATACATATTAGTTGAACTGTAGTATACGTTCAAAAAAGACTATCTCTGATAGTCAGGGCTATTATTTGCCTTGGATCTGACGGGTTGCAGTGAATTTAAGCCAAAGGATGTCGCAGGGATCAAACGTAGTTCTCGGAGCAGAGGTCATCTGAGCGCATCCTGACCTGTATCCAATTCATAGAGTGTATGTCATTAGCGCTCATATTGTCTCAACTAAGTCATATACCAACGTACTTCAAAGAACTACACAAAGTTGGGTGCATCAGCTCAATTCGTGTAACTTTTTAGAAGTAAAAGTAATGGAAACGGACAAACTAGCAGATTCAACGGAAAGCAAACCACATCAAAAAGATTTTCTGAGAAAGACAACAACGTGCACTGTGTTGTTCTAACACACTTCCCGTGTTTTGAAGCCCAGAGTGATTCGTGGGAAGTTAATCTATTTAGCACCACACCAGAATACGTGATCCCACCCTCGATGCATATGTGCATGCGTTGGCCACAACTCAAACGTTCACCTTCTCCTGTGATTGGAACAAACGATGATAATTCCGCTGCTTGATGAATTTCGAAGGTGACGTTCTGATACGCAAGATTTACAACAGATGCTGTTCGCCATAAACGATGCTACTAATCTTATAATCATCATTTCTTGGGGTCTGTATTCCTATCACAGTTAAGTTTTCTAGTCTCCGGTCTCACAACCACTTCTAACTAGGTCCGAGATGCTTGCGTTTATTCATGTCAAGTTAAATGCAATGCGTTGCAGTGGAACCGATATCTGAGGTTTGGAAGTTAAAAACGTAATGGAACCATTTTTAAAAATATTTTCTGTAATCACTTGAACGGAAAATAGGGATTTACTGCATGCTTATAAAAAAGTTTGAAATGATAATGGACACAGTTCTCTTCCTTCGCTTTCATGACACATCAAGGATGCATGTGCTTTCCAAATACATATGCTTCTGAATTAACTCAGCTGGTTACTGCTTTTTGTAAGGCTATTGCTAGTCTACTTATGAATCGAGGGTTTCTGACTCAGTGTATCTGCTGATGGACAATCTTTGCCGTAAACATGAGATACTGCTCTTTTTTGATGGGTTACGCAAAATCATCGTCGAAACCAGTATGTCAAAACAGAGAGAAGACATATATCGCGAGATGTTAACATTTCGATTTACTCTCATCAGTCGCCAACGTAAAACCAGCAAATTTTATACAAACTGCGTATAGCAACAACCTATCATTTATGCGCACTGTACCTCAGCACACTAAATCAGAAACTAGCCTACACTCTTCCACGCGTTTAAGTGTTTAAGTCAACACTATTCTTTCCTACTACCCGCAGCTGTGAGTTCATGCGCGAAGCCTATGTTAATTATATTCAATTTACGTGACATCCTGCATGTCTATTTTCTCAGGAGAAAAACAAACAGTAGAAATTTAAAGGCAGTTGAATTAAGAGAGTGAGAATAAATCTTTTTCAGGTTTGCCAGCTGTAGTTAGAACTCGGAGCCAACGATATACTAAATATCCGTAGGAAATCAGTTAGTAACTCAATGGTTATGTGATGCTAACTTGTGAATTCGAACGTTGGTTGTAAAATCGTTTCAGTATACTTTAGTGCACCGCAATGGTGGATTTACTGAAAGACATTTCTTGGGAAATGTAAGCATATATGTTCATTGGAAATAACGCCCCTGTAATCCAGCTCTTACTGTATAAGACAAGTTCAAGCCCCTGTTAATATGTGTTTGCTAAAAAAGAGTGTACATATTGATCCATGTATCTTTCCAGTACTGTCTGCTAGATTTGTTCCATTCGCATTAAGCAAACAGAATTGAAAGAGATTCAAAAAGGTTACTGCCAACTAAAATGGACGAAAGTGTGCCTGATCTTAATCTTGATGACTGTACAGAATAACGACCGGATGCGCACCACTCAGACGCGGTCAGTTATTTGAGCGTTAGAATGGTGACGATATATTTCACCGGTTGAATGGTGCGTGACCTACTGCAAATGGCGTTAACAGTGATACCTGTAGAGATAACCTTTCAATAAGTATGAATCTCTAGTTCATATATCCTTAGTTACTCAGGGTATTAATTAATAGTACGAAGTGTGTGGTTGTACAGAGGCTTAAGCAAAGCGAATGAGTAGCCATGTCAACCGAATTAAGGACAACAGTTTTAATTGAACACCGGTGTGGCGCTGTTACCGCGAAGGTTAACAAGTTCACGAAAAACGACATTGCGAAAAATGTACCGTTGCTCCAAACGACGAAGTATGATATTTGAGTGACTTATCATAGAAAGCGGTCTTTACTTTACTCCAAATATTGATGAAATAAAAACAAAGCTTTTGTATGAAAAAATTACGCCAAGTACGGTTACCAAAACATTACAAAGAAGTCCTGGGGGATGAGTACTAGTGTGAATATTTTCTGGTGTGCATGTTTTACAGGTGAAATTTTGTGAACCAGGAGAAATGGGAGAGACAAGGTGTAAATCAGGTCAGGATCATACCACATTACAAAAGTCTTGAAACGAGTTAGCTACTCCGGATGTTTTTCAATTTCTTAGCTCTGAAGAATTTTCGCAATAAATCTTCTTTCTGTCAATCTCTCTCTTGCCAGTTTAACAGCATTCGAACTGTCTTCGAGCTTACGGGCTAATGTACAGTAGGTTTATCAGTTATGAGATTACACGCACAGTATGGGTGAATCAAATTCGAGAAGAAATACTTCACTGAAAGTGTTGGTACAAGAGTGTGCAACTGCAAGTTTGAAAATATGTTAAAGACCTCGATACAATTAGGCTGAAATGAAATTGATCAACCGTACTACGTTTAATCACTGTCTATCTAGAAACACGATCCAGCGAAGAACTAACAACTTGAGATGACACTGGGGTGAATCTTCGTCAGAACGAACCAATGGAAGTTTCGATTATTGCCACTTCGACATGCACTGACGCATGCGGAATCAAAGACGGTCTCAATGTTGTTTTCAGTTATGTAATGGAAATTTTCTCCGTACCCGGAATTCAACGTTTCACATATATAAATTAAACAGCAACACTGAATTACATGATTAGATTCGTGAACATTTACAGTTGAAATTTGTACGTAAAATACTACAGCATAATACAAGTCACGGAAAATTTCCTTCAGGAGGGGAAAACAGGGCGCAATTTTGCAGTGATATGGATATTTCCAACCTATTAAGAAAGCCATAGCAGTGTGCCAACGACAACATTAGTTCGGGAAGAAAGGAATGACCACCCTAAATGTGAGAAAGCTACTGATCTATCGAATTAGACACCCTAACGTAAACATTCAACAAAGATTAAAAGTGTATCAGAACTGTCTGCTCTATATTGTAATGAATATGCGTACATAGAAAAAATTAACATCCTACTCATTCCAGTGGACTAGAACACAGCATGTAAGTTCACCTGTAGCTTGTCTTTGACCATGCAACCTAAGGCCGGGCGGTTGCCGATGACAACACCCTCGTGTCAACTATTTCCGTTTTATCAGGAAAAACCCCCTTCGTTTTAAAACTACAACAGAGTCTACACGGTTTTTATAATGCCATCTTTTTACTTGAACACACTAAGTCTTACAGCAGTACTTGGAACAGAGCATTTCCGAGTAATAATGTTACACTGCAAGTTTTCCGGTCAACCGTTTTACAAGGATGATAAAAAAATTTTGTTGGCTTCTTCCAAGACACTACTCCAAAGTTTTGTTTTCTGCAATGTTTGTTTGTAGCTCCAAAGTGTGTGATCATGGCCTCGGATATGTTGACAACGTCATAATTCGTCTTGCAGAAAAAACTTCAACATAATGAAGTTCGGCTTGACTATAGCGCTGGTCGATAGTAGTCTGTAGATGGCGTTTACTGTTAATACTTCGGCCCCATTCGAAAACGTCAGTTCGCTTAAAAGACAACCAAAAGCGTTCTGATTTTTAAACTATCAATTAAACTAGTACATTGCACGTTGGAGCACTTTCAGCCGTTTTTAATGCATACAAATATCTAAGTGCTTCTTCTGCACAATATGGTCACTCGTGCTGTCGTTTTCCCAGACCAGTCTTGGTGAACTATGCCGATTTATGACTTAGGCCAAAACTAACTGGCCAGTGCGCATTCACGGAAAGTGGTCCTAGGGATTCCCTATACAAGCTGACACTTGATGGGGCTCATCGATCTCTCCAGGTCTTTTTAGCTACTTGAGGAGTGGTAGGCTGGCAGAACATTTGTAGACTCCAAGCCTCTCAGTTTGGAATGTTTGCCAGAAACTAAGCTGACCGATAGTGAATATGCAGGTAGCATCCAATTGGTTTATCTGAAGGAGATTTTCAGGATTGCGGCGGATAACTGGGGCAGTGATACCGTGGAGTGCATGTTGTTTACATCTTATATCCCTTCTGTCAAAGACATGTGCAATAATGTGCACTGTTCAGTGAAGTTCATGTCGTATGGGAGGACCCGTAAACTAGCCGGAAAATGACATGATCAGGCGGTCACGTTAACTTTGAACACCCCGATGAAACAAGTCTGGAGATATTACCTGTCAAGATGAGTAGTCTGCAAACATCCAGTTCGTCAGCTGAAAACGCACTCAGACAGCACTGTCACAACAAACGGCAAGTTTTTATCAGTAGGCTTGTTGATATACTATTTGAATTTGAGAGCTTTTGCCTGATTTTACTCCTCACATTCTTGTATAAATTATCGGTTTTGTAGATGACTGCCTCCACGGGATCACTGGAGGTTTGATCCACAGTGTCCGTGGGTGCAGCTCACTTCTTGAACTGTTTGTATGTATTTGTTACTTTTGATCTTTTAATTTCAAGGAGATGTGAAACCGCAAGCACCTGTACGATGAGTTCTATATCTACTGAATAACGTACGACAATAAAATTATTGCAAACTGGACTGAATACCACTACTCATGAAACCAAATTATCAACAATGGTACGAAACGACCGAATATGATATACCTCGTTTTGATTGTTGCATAGTGTAATTTGTAATCAATGAGTGGTAGGGGACTTTTTTTATTCACATAGGTTGAACATCACCCACAATTGATCGCAGCTGTCGCATTCCCATAGACTTTCCAGTCGGCCCCTTTCGAAAAGAAGCACTAGACTCGAGTTTCGTTCTCATTACAGCGACTCAGTAATTACGGAAATTTTTAATTTCGAATAACTGGGCACCCGGTGGTTTTAACAGAATCTCATGAGAGAAGGTGGAATACTTCACCGTCCGACGTTGAAGTATTACTGGCTTGTAGACTAATGGTTTCTGAAAAAAGTTGAGTTGGTGGCATTTAATAGAATGCAGGTGTCACCTTCTTTCACCAGTACAGGAAAAGTAAACTGTTTGTACAACACCAATTTTTTTTCCTTTGGAAAGCAAAAGTTTGTACTCCGAAATAGCATGTAGATACGTCAACCCCATGGATGTATACCGTGGTTTTTGAACAACAGCTTATGGCTTTGCTTGCAAAAACCGTGACTCAAACTACCCGGTATCATCAAAATAAAAATTTATCAGAATGTTAATTATAAAACGCAGCTGAAAAATAAACATAAAATTACCAAAAGACTGGAAGATACATGACTGAGCTTTAGTGAGGAATGTGAGGTGAATATTTAGTTACCAATTTTAATGTTATAACCCAAAACACTGCATTCGGCAATAAGTCTATATTTAATTCGCTTCTGTTTCAGCGTTCCATAATTAGTGTAGATATAATTTTGTTTTAATGGAAAAAGATTTGTTTCAAAAATTTGTTTTGTGCCTTAAATATTTACGTGAAAACGAAGCACTGTATTTTGAAGTTAGACAACGATACTACTGAAAACATTCCCTCAGAATTGTTTCGTTAATTTCCTTACGAACGTGACTGTACACAGTGAACTACATAGAAAAACCAACTTGTTATAGTCTGGTCAATTATAATGAACAAAATGTAAAGTTATGTTGTTGGGAGACTTTGCTAAATGCCGCAATCCCTGCAAATCTGTCATTCCAACCACAATGAGCATATTGAGTAACTTTTGAATTCAATGGAAAAGTTGAAATATCATTGTCTTACAACTTACCGTAAGAAGACTCTATTCCTATAAAGCATTGTTGAAATCGTCGCTCTGTTTCATATGTACGTTTTGTAACAACTCTTTAAATATTGGTTCATAATGTTCACACCACAGCTTCAATGATTCACAAATTTTGAAGTATGCCTGAGGGTTGACTGACACAAATCGACCCAAACTGACTACGTCCGGGCTAAAGAGCCTTGCCCATAATAATTTATAAATCACACTAAACAGGAAATTCTATTTTGACAAAAAATTCACAGCTAATCATAGGTTTCACTTTTTTTTACACTATTTGTGCACCTCTATTTTGCAAAACGTTCGGGTTCCGCTCTCGTTGTGACTCGGCATTAGTAAACAACATTCAAGCTACGTGAATATGCACTCTGGCCGCTAGTCTTACGATCCAACCATATTTGTTAGGGTTAAATCGAGTTCACGATGTACTCGACTAGCTTATTGTATACATTCAATTAATCGATCTAACTGGAACAGCAGACATGTCTAAGTAGACCGCTTTCAAGTGAAGTGATGTAGTTGGTGGTTTAAAAAATGAAGGTCACGGATCACTCAAAATTAGCTTCTCAGTTTTAGTAGTGACACTTTCTTGTGAGCACTGATATCTACAGTATGTTAGTAGACTTTAGCTGTTTTCAGGAATACGCTATTAAGTTTGTCAAAAAGGTGATTGTATTAAACACATGATGCATGATTGGATGACTGTCCACGGCGCACTTTGCCTCAGTGTTTCATATGGCGTTTTGCCAGATGAAGGGCGTGAAAGACTATACGATGCGCTGGAAAGTATAACATTATTTGATTCTTTGAACTCGACCCGTATTGGTGAACTTACAAAATTGTACCCGTCTAAGTATTATTAAGACTGTTGGGTCAGATGAACTGAACCAGGTAAACAGTGAAAAATACGCCACACCTTAGTCCCGTATGCAGTCTTACAAAATCTCCAAATCTCCGGATTTGTATAACAGCCGCAGTGCCAGTGCTGACATCTATTTGCATATAATCTTTGCCTTCCCCTGTGAAGACGATCACATAAGTTGAACATCAGTGCAAATCTCAGTGATTCCGAGCATATAGTTTACGTTGTTTGGCTTGATGCGCAAACTCTGCCACGGTCAAATGCGCTACTCTGGCTTGTTAGGTCCAAATTGAGCATACATTGGATACTGGCCAAGTCGTTCGAGTGACCTACAGTGTGTAATGTAGGCTACAAAAGACCACCCGAATGAAAACAATGTAGTGCGGATGCCAACGAGAGTATAGTGCTTCATACTGCAGTATATATTATCATCCGATTTGACCAAACGATATGGTTACCCTCGCCTCGTCTCAACCGGACTTACGGCTAACCAGCGCGGTTGCACCACTATACGAACGTCCACAGTAAACCGACCGAGACATAACTATATGACTGATTGGTAATCTGATTTCCCTGTCATTTTTCTGATTCATAACTGGGCCTGAATCTATCGTCCATTGGT
>LOND01009315.1:8167-20118 GCA_014220965.1 Paragonimus kellicotti | reverse complement strand
TTTATTCATCCACCGTTACAATCCCGCGACGACCATTCTACCCCCGAATGCAAACACTTATAGTGTAACAAAACATAACTTTCTAACCATTAGTGATAAATAAAAGAACACAACTAGGCAGATGGTTAACATAGAGGGGTAAATGTAATCCACTCACCCCGCTTTTAGTAGACGTGTCCGAGATGAGGGCCGCAGTGTCCTGCAAAAGAAACGTAGTCTACAAAACGACCGGAAGAGTATGCATTGATAACAAAAGGTGGAAAACCCTGCGGAAAAAAAACGAAATCTTATGGCAATTCCTGTTTGTCTACCAGTGACAAGAATACAGAGGAAGCATAGTGATCGTATCAATAATACCATTGTTGTGACCAGGAAGGACGCTGAACCTGTGAAGTTGTCTAGTACACGACACGTGTTACAAAACATGTGGAAATGTACAATGAACGCAAACATTATTTTGCACAGCTTGTGTTCTTCCGCATACTTGGTCGGCAGCGTTGCGCCCCATTCTGCATCTACAAGTCCCATAATGCATAATGTTGTACCACATTCCGCTGCAAACCATGACTGCCGTTCAATTGAAAGAGCGTCCGTGCAACAAGAAGTGATCAACTGCGAACTGCTGCAGGCAGGACTGTCCATGACTGGAAACACGATACCACTCAAGATACGTGAGCTCAGAAAATAACATGACAACCCACACTCCAAGAATTACTGTGTGAACTGCGAGCAAATAATTGACTTTGAAAGCATGAGTGCACACCTCCTCCATCAACACAAACCTCCACATACTTAAATCGAAATAAGGGCAGTTATGAGGAAGAGACCCCCTGATAGGCGTATCAAAAGTATTCCTTAATTCGCAAGCAATCGGTTATGAAACATCAATTTTCTGGTGAGCGGTAGTGGACTTTGGTTTATACAGCGTGAACATCAGTCACGATTGATCGTAATTGTATTCCCATGGACTTTTCAACCAGCCCCTTTCAAATAAAAGCACCGTAATCGAATTTCATTTCCACTGGATCATGTCAGCTGTTACTGCAGCCAACCGTTGAATTTCGACCAGGCGAGGATACGCACTAGCGATAAGCTGTAACAAAAGGGGAACTCAAGAGTTGTGTTTCTTTCCGAAATAAGTTGACTAAAAGGTCTACGGGAATAAAAAAAGACGGGGGTAACCGTGAGTGACGTTCACCTTATATATATATATATATATATATATATATATATATATATTTAAAACGAAATATTCCACTACTCACGGATAACCAAAACACCAGTCAACAAATTAATAAGTTCGAAGGAACTCCTAATCGTAGTCACCAGTTGGAGTAAACGTCTACTTGTCAAAACGTCCGTTCGCAAGTTCAATTATTTGGAAAAATCAGAAGTAAATCCTCGGGATATACGCATCTACGATAGCATACGTACCTCATCAGGAAGAGTAAGTTCGTTCAAGTGTGTACCACGTAATGTGTCCGTTTTGTGGCACACGGACGACGAAGCAGTCTGATGCAAAGAATAATTCTAAAGTTTGTGCTTACAAGGTTTTCCAGTCCTAATTCACCATCCTTGAATGTACACTGACATGGTTCATGTACTGTTCCGTCAGATCTCTGAGTTGAAACAAAGATTACTTAAATCAAGCTCACAAACGTAAAAACTTACAAGACCAGGAAGATTGCCAGTTTGCTTGACGAAAGTGAGCACGTCATTATTGACCTCTTCCAGTTTTGATACACGAGCATAAAGACGTTGCAATTCACATCGCTGTTCTTCAAATGCTGTTTTAAAAGCTGCATACGGATCCTCTTGCATATTTCCAACAAAGTCGATACAAGGACATGAAATTGCACACAGCAAAGTGTTCGCTTTTCTCAGCAGGAAGAATGATACGTCGATTACCGTTCAACTGTATCAAAATGGTACCTTGGCAAATGAACCATTACAAATTCATACCAATCGGCTATCTTCTAACTGGTCTTATGACAGTCTGAAATGAGAAAGAAAGAAAAACATGGAAACGATATACCACCAGGAAGCTGAGGGCTTCGGTAAGACAGATGGCAGTTCAGTGACCAGACACCACGTGTACAAATGATGGCAAATTTAACGTAAGAATAAAAGGACAAACAAACTGCAACTATGCGTAATACCTGTTTGAAGAGGTGAAGGACACAGCTACAGATCTGCCAATGGCAAACCACAACAAAAGGCTACTGCCATCAGCAAGCATATCTTGTCTTGGGTACAGTCAGGACGTAATCCAGTCTGATCTTCACGTGTCCAAAAAGTAACAATGATCAGCAGCCTCAGTGTATTCAGAATCAGACCTATCGCATGAGTATGACCGTACACGTCACGAAGGATTTTCATACAAACAGGGATGACTATGGCCAGATGATTTCGATCTCTCACGTAATCCTTGACAGAATGGTCAACCCATGACTACGACGTATTCACAGTTCATTATCACGTTTAAGAGGCTGATATTTTTACACTTTAATCAATCTACAGTTAAACTAAGAATAAAGCCGCTGAGCATTGTGCAAGTGAACTGTGTATAAGTATATAAAAACCCAAACAATTCCCACTGAAGTTACGTTCTGAGACTTCAGAGCCGCAAACAGATATGCACATAAACATACACACTCAGGTCTGTACATGTACCCTGAACCCCGGAAACCGGATGGACTACATCAACGCCACCGAACACATCCATATACTGCCGGTTAACGAACGGCTTTCCCACGTGACAGCTAACACTGAAACAGGCCGAGCTCGCTCAGCGAACAAGCAGTCGTAGAAATCGGGCGGTGGTACTACCAGACATCTCTGACAGTTCGGTCTCCAACAAGGTATCGCACAAGCTCGTCGGCGGTACTACGATACGGCGCGTGTTACGAAACCACAAAAAGACTTCAACAGCCTTAATGGGGACACACGGGCTCATGGACAGCATGTCTTTCTTATGGCAAACACCTTCGGTCTCTGGCAACCATGTACACATCTTGTGGATGGCTTACAAACCACCGCTGTGAGCACCGGTTCCAACGGGTACGAAAGGTATGGCAGAAATTTTGAACGACTAAACCCCCTTCGAGGAGCGCATGAACCGACTTGGTCATCGGGCCCAGACAACGGGACGTTCCAACAGCGGATTCCCTGGCTGGACAGATCTGCTACACCAAAACCGCTCGCCATGGTGATTCCTCGAAGCACTAAGTTGTTGCTGTCACAACCGAACGCAAAGTGCATTGAGTATCTTAGATAGATGGGGTCCATCTGAAAGGCTTATGAACCGAGTTGTTGTTAGTTACCGGCTCTCCATGCATTTTAACATCCGTCGTTCGCCCTGCTACCTTTCATGTACGCTTTCTTGTAAACCAAAGCCTCTGGATAAATGCCACTAAGTCAACCTCCTTTTAAGGCCCCGGTAACTGGGAATTATCCCGCTCCTGCAATCATGAGTCTTGTCTCATGCTGTCAACGTGACAACATCATCCAGATATTAATTAGCAGATTTGCTCCCATGTTAAACTAAAGCACCAAAACGATCCGTCACATTTTCCAAGTTTGTTAGGTGATCTTTTACTTGGTGACTCCCCAAATTTATTTAAAGACACACCAGAAACGTATCTCACTTGCCGCACGTGACGGCAATCAGTCGCAATTATAGTGCGCCCAATACTAAAGTACCTGGCAGATACAGACCTATACCTGCCCACGCAGACCATTGAGGTTTACCATCTTCAATAGGCAATTCTTGCGTGTACATTGGGAACTACTGTCATTGATGTATATCATCAACTTCAGGATTCGGACGTCTACTTTTAACATGTGTGTACAACGTGTGCCTGTCAGGAGACCCTGCGTCTCAAGCTAAACTAGTGCAGGAGTTGCTTTGAGCGCCTAGCTAGAGAAGGCATTGATTTACTAGATACCCGTTAACAGCCATCTTTGCACTGTCCAATTCAAGAAGTGGCAATTACAAACACTGTCTATTTATCGTTGAGGAATACACTCTCATGCACAGTAAAAGACTAATTTTATCACCGGCTCACCAATCCTCCGCAAGCTCCACGGCGCAAGGACGTTGCCATAACAGTTAGAGACAAAAACGGTTAAATAAGAAATCGAAGTGTCGCGAAATATGAATTAGATGGCCAACACTCACTGTACTTGCCGAACAGTATTGGAATATGCTGTTAAAGGGAGTACTTAAAAGGCTACTTACCAAGGATGTCACGCCCAAGGGATCTAGGTCATACAGGTATCTAACACGATAAGTTACATGAAGTGGTAAACGTAACACAACATGTAAGATTAGGTAGGGCGAAAAGGGAAAAAGGCATGCGATAGCAAAAAGTACTATATTAATGCACCCGGAAATTGGCAACACAAACGTCACCGGTTTCTCTTCTTCGCCACATCTGGCAGCGTCTCCTGTCCTATGGACTGTAGCCAAGAGGTCAGGTACGTCTTCGTGAAGCAAGCCTCAATGTCTGCGCCTTGATACTATGAACTCAACTCATACGGTGACCACCATACTGCTGCCCCGGCCTAAACCATCACCTGTAACCAAGGCACGGTGTGACAAGCGGTGAGTTGGCATTTACAAGTTGTGTCCAAGTCAACGAAGAATGTGGGACAAGATAATTACACAAAGTCTGCTCATCCGGAAAAGCAGTATGCGGAATTTGTCACCGACACGATGTTCCAACCACACCGCTAATGCTTCGAAGGCTGACAGTCGCAGACAAACATTCTGTGAACCTCCTCTCAGCGAATGCTGGCCGCAGAAGATCTACTTGTTATTAAACTGGAATTGTGCTGGTCCTTTTCCATTCCGTTGGAATTGTGCCAGCAGAAGTGGTCAGCATAAGTAACCCAAGAGACATATTTGCAAGTGCACATGACATTGTATACAGTACTTCTGGTTGAACTTAGTCCATACTCACCGAACCGAATGGGTAGGACTCAGAAAGTAGGTTATTTACACAGTACCAAGAGAATTCCGACGAAAAAAATGAATAGTCGGAAGCCTATGTGGGACGCCCGAATGTGGAGAATCGCGGAAAATTGTTTCAGACAGGGGTGTAGTGATTCACGAACGACTCAATGACCTCCGCTTGGAGGGCGAGGTGGGTTCTGGTGGTACAGAGGGTGTATGTAATAAAAATATCCACCTTCTATGCTGGGCAGTGTACTACGAATTATGTTTAGAGGTGACCGTGACAGATTTTCAGTTTGCAGCGATTGGGAAAAACGCTAGAATCTTCCAGGTTGTGAGGTGCTGTGCATTCGTGAACAATTAATGATGTGTGGACAAAAATGGACGACTAACTGTAGCAGAAGACAGAATGAGTAGTTCTCAACAAACTTGCAGGGTATGTATGACAAATCTGTCCAGTCTATCACATTAAGCATTTGGAGGGTCGGAGTAACGAAGTCTTCCTCTTAATGAAATGCGCTGAACTAATTTTTCTGTAGCGACTTGGAGATAACCCCGGTCTGCCTGCTGTACGATGTGTAAAATTCTTCCCAAAATCATAGTTCACATTGTACATAGGATCTTAAGGATCTTTGTCTGCCGTCTGCTTGTTGCATGCGATCGCGTTTGTTTGTTTGCATGCTTGTGGCCTATGCGCGCAATGGCGCCAAACACACTTTCGGCTTGCTCGCGCGCTCGACGGTGGGATCCTTAAACCCCGTAGCTGCACTACATGCACTGTCAGAGAATCACAACGTAAGTTTTGATCAAGCTCGAGTGATTCACAAGGGTCTGCCTTCCCATGCGGAGCGCTGCTGCGCTGAAGCTCTCACCATTTACACACAACACGCTTGTGTTAATCGCAATGATAGCAATGATGTGGAGTGGATGGATAAACAACACCAGACACAGACGAATCTTATCTACATCAATCTCACCCCCACCTACTCGGCAAACGATTCGACCAACCAATTCAGATGCAACGCAGATTGACCTAACCACGGCAAATCTCACGTGACCTCTGTTCCTTTGTTAGTGTGATTTCGATTACAACACTCCTGAGGAAGGCCACCCGAGGTGGTTGAAACGTAGAGTATTACAACTTGCTCATAACGTGTTATTCTCAATCCATTTATCAATAACATGTTAAACACGACGCCCAAACTGTTTGACTTCATTCGTACTAAATTTGG
This sequence comes from Paragonimus kellicotti, assembly GCA_014220965.1. Taxonomy (NCBI): domain Eukaryota; kingdom Metazoa; phylum Platyhelminthes; class Trematoda; order Plagiorchiida; family Troglotrematidae; genus Paragonimus; species Paragonimus kellicotti. Next base: position 13,929 of record LOND01009315.1, on the reverse strand, counting down.
TGCGGATATCTTACATATAGCTGTTAGTTATAGGTGGCGGGGTTCCATTCAAGGACTGTCGTTCTTATTGGAGCACATACTTGGATTCAGATCATGCGTTGGTACGTTGTCGTTTCGTTCTTACTTTTGCTGGGCAACGACCTCACCGACAGCAACGACTGGCTGTTGAGAAACTGGCTATACCGTCGGTAGGGCATAACTATCAAACCAGGCTAGAAAACACTCGTAGGGGTTCTCACCTGAAAGACCCTACCAGCTGATTGACCGAAATCTCACAGGTCATTCATGAGGCAGGTACTGTAGCACGTGGGACCGGAGTTCGTGGATTAAACAAGCACTGGATCCTTGTGAAAGTCCTGATATAGTTAAATATTAGACGAGACATTTCCCTTCTATTGTGTTACCACCACAAACTTTATGTAGCACCGTGGCAGGTAAGATTTGGAACCACCCACTGAGACTGAGGTTCGCAATTGCCTTTCGGCTCTAATCGTAATAGGGCTGCTGGCCCAGATGATCTCGTGCCGGCACTTTTCAAAGAACGTGGAAAGGCGTTAGTAGAGGCCTTCACTCAGTGTGAATCACTGATGTATTGCTGTCTATGATGATGATGATGACGATGATGATGAGAGATGTACCGACAAAGTATGTGAACATACTGTCGGCGCTTTATTCCCATACTTCAGCTCAGGTTAGGGTTTACGGTGAACTGTCTGACAGTTTCAGCACCAGGAGCGGCGTACGTCAAGGCTGTCCCCTTTCACCATTTTTGTTCAACTTCGTCATAAGACGAAGTATAGAGACTGGTTTCGCACATTCACAAGATGGCTTGCGTGGACCTCCTACCTCGGTGGAAGACTGAACTGATCTTGATTATGCTGACGATAAGGTGTTGTTGGCTGACACTGTCCAAGCAACATAAACGACGCTAGAAATTAGTCCGAGTTCTTCTAAATGCTTCGGAATGATGTTTGCCGCTTCAAAATGCAGTGCTTCAATAAAATTGCTGTGATTACGTAGATTTAATGTTAGATAATGAAGTCATGAGGTTGTTGACCGGTTTGTATACCTGGGAAGCTGCATCAGCGACGGCGGCGGAGGTGTAGGGAATGAAATAGAAGCGCGTATTTCCAAGGCTAGGGCGGTGTTCGCTAATCTGAGACACCTATGGCGACAGAGAGGTATTTCTCTGAAGCTTAAGGGTCGCGTATATCAGACAACAGTGAGGGCTGTATTACTTTACGGCAGCGAAACGTGGCCGCTCAGGGTAGGGACGTGAACCGTCTTCAGGTATTTGACCACCGATGTCTGCGTTCGATCGCTCGTATCGGGTGGCACCAGCGAGTAAGCAACGAGGAGGTTAGGAAGCGGGTGTTTGGCACTGGTTGTCAAACGAGTTCTTTTGTTCAGTCACTACATTTGCACAGACTTAGATGGTTAGGTCATGTACTAAGGATGCCAGCTAGTCGTTTGCCACACCGAGCACTGTTTGCCGACGCTGCGGCCGACTGGCGCAAGGTGCGAGGTGGACAGATGATGACCTGGCGTAGACAAATGAAATCGTTCACGAAGGGGTTGGTCACTGTAGGTCGGGTTCGTCTCCCGGGCTGGGGCCCTCGCGACTCACAGAGTCGGTGGCTTGAGACGTTAGGTGAGATGGCGGCTAATCGAGCTCAGTAGCTGTCGTTGTTTATCCGAATTGTCTATGAAGTGAGTGCATTTACTGACGCGGGGTAGTGAAAGCCGTAAGGAAGCTGTCTTGCTGATGACGCCTTACTTTTACTTACAGCTTGGTTGTTTGTTTGTAAGGTGTAGGCGCCTTGATGTTGTACGTCTGAATATAGACGTAGCTATCTTTTTAGTATTTAGTCCTTTCCCCGTCTTCCATTCTGTTTTTCTTCTCTTTCTATACAGTGATTTTTCCTTTGTGGTTGGTATAGCAGTTAAGTATTAGTGGAAACCACTGATGTATTGCTGTCTATGACGATGATGATTGTCATGGATATTGTTTTACAAGCGAATCCAGGTGCTCAGTTCAGATCATACACAGTAACGTTAATAACTGCTTTGTGTCGAAGGTTCCAACCAGAATTCATTGCGGGAATGAGCTTAATCTTCTTTCGCAGTGGTAAAATATTTAACAGCAAGTAAACAACGGAAGAACTATTTGACAGTAAAAGTACCCAGACGACATATGATCGCCTCATCCTTCACACGAATGATCGAAGGTGAGATAGAGCGTTTTCGCAAAAAGGATGAATCTCTCCACCAAGATTTGATTTACAGTCGGGCAATTTCGAGAAAACGTGCGAGATGTAATCGCTTTCTTAACGAAGGTGGGATTGGTTAGACAGTAATGTATTACACATCCTACACAATCAGGATGGATGTTGGCACGATAATAATAATAATAATAATAATAATAATAATAATAATAATAATAATAATAATAATAATAATAATAGATAATAGATAGATAGATAGATACATAGAAAGATAGCAACACACCAGTGGTTCTCGTTGAGGCTTAACCATCATACAACCCTGGAACAAACAAGCCTTAGCCAAGAAAAATAAAAATACTAAGAAAAATATGCCCACAACTTCAACAAGTTGCCAACAACTTGCAAACAACCCACCAACAAGTAGAAGCAAGGGCGTCATCAACAGAATAGCTTCCTTAGGGCCTCCAACGCCATGCGTCACTAAATACACTCACTTCCCAGACAATTTAGACTAACAAGGACAAACATGCATGCCGCTCGGACCCATTAACCACAATGTTACCTCATGTTTTCTGTCACGGCCCAAACTAAACCTCGTTGAACGAGTACATCCTTCTACGACTAATAATCACTTATCCACCTTGCACCTTACAAAAGTCGGCAGAGGTACGAACAAAGAATGTTCCGTGTGTTCAACGACTTGCTGGCATCCCCAGCACATGGCCTAAACATGAGTATGTGCGAACGTGAAAATTAAACGAATCTGCTCACCAATCGCCACCTAATACCAGCTGTCCGACTTCTTCGTCACCCACTGGTGCCACCTGATGCAAGCAATCGAAAGCAGACATTGACTGTCGAATATCTCGAAGAGGTACTACAGAATTTTGTTGTATTTGTTTCATCCTTCGGTTGATAATCAATTTACGCTTTCCATTTTAGCCGTCACGCCAACTATTAGACCCATAAGTTTATTCATGAGAGATCTCACGCTAGTGCTTCTGACCTGAAATCGTTGTTCTGCACTGCCGAGTCAGATTATCAGCAACAGGTTACTCGTCAGACAAGAACGAACCGTACGTCCTGAAGGGTTTGACGTCGATCCCAACGCAGTCAACGGTTCTACAGAATGAAATCACTTGTTTTGTACGTTCACTAGTTTCTTGTTATCTCTTGGCAATCGCAAACTAACTAACAAACTGACCACCTTGATCAATTGCATCTCGTCCATGATCTCCAAATGCGATAGTTATGACGACGCTTGATGTAGCAGTACGACCGGCAAATTCTTCTGTGGGTATGAAAAACATCCCAGTTCAATGTGCCTTGCTCTAGATACGTTACGGATTTGGAAAGAAGGGGCACATTCAAGAGGTTTGCTTGATGTCGCAAAACAGACAGTCCCGCTTTGCTATCACCCACCCATCCATTTCGACTACACTGGCAGCTGCTCCGGACCGTCTTTGAAATGTTGTGGTTAACGCAACTCGTTTACAAGCCTTGATAAATACTGGCAGTTCTGAAGGCTATGTAGCGTCCTCCTCAGTGTAGCAGCACAACTGGAAAGTTCACATGTTTTGCAGTAAAATAACAATGGTTTCGATTACTGTTAAGTGATTCCCGAGGTCCCCGTCCTGGCGTTGATCAAGTATAAAACTTACTGTGTCCGACAGCGTCAAATGGTCAGTATTACCATATTTATGTGCAGCCGTTCGTCTTGGCCACAAATTCCTTAGACTTCACAAAAACGTTGATTTTCCATTCAGTGGGACAAAACCACCGTTTTCACTCTGTTCATTGATCTCAACTCATATCGAACCGCCTCATCTTTTTCAGAACTTGGTGCGACACTGCAACTTAATCGCGACAAAATCCAAAAGGTCCAGTCCAGCCGATGAAAAGTTTCATACGCGACGAAATTCGCCGTCTGCTTGCTGAAGGAGTCATCGAGCCTTCCTCTTCCCCTTGGAGAGCTCAAGTCTTGGTAGTCGCTAACGACGGGCACAAAAGAAGAATGGTCGCCGACTATAAGCAAACGGTCAACTAACACACCTTCTTAGATGCCTATCCCCCGAAAAATTGACGAGATGATCGAACGCATCGCCACGTACGACACGTATAGCACTCTGGATCTCAAGAGTGCTTGTCACCAAGTCCCTATTCGGGAGGAATAAAAGCCCTTTACGGCCTTTGAAGCCTGCGAACGTTTGTACCAGTTTCATCGGATTCCATCTAATGTGACGAACGAGTTCACATGCTTCCAACGGACTAATGACAATATAGTAGCACGCGAACGATTGAAAGACATCTTTGTTTACGTTGACAATATTACGGTATGTGGAAGCAACTCCGCTGAACATGATCTCAATCTTCGGAAGTTCTTAGACGTGGCCAGGAAATACGGATTGACTTTCAATGAATCAAAAAGCATCATCGCCGCTCAAACAAATCAAACTTCTAGGTTATGAGGTATCCAAGAACAGTATCAAACCGGATCCCGATCGCTTGAAACCTCTACGAGAATTAGCCCCTTCCTCTTAACTTGAAGTTCCAGCAATGAGTGGTGGGATTATTCGCTTACTATTCACGACGGATACCTCACTTCTTTGATAAAATTCCACAAACTTCTGCAAAATAACACATTCCCTCTGACCAACAAAGTTAGTTCTTTTGAGGCTATAAAAGACGGGCTGTCCAAGGCCGCAATCTCTACTATACAGTAAGACAGTCCTTTGGATGTAAAAACAGACGCAGTCTCTGAATCAAAATGGTCGACCGGTAGCCTTCTTCTCGCGTAGTCTGTCGTCCAGTGAACGGCACCATTCCGCCGTAGAAAAGGAAGCGTATGCTGTCGTGGAATCCATACGTAAATGGAAACATTTTCTACTTCGCAACCATTTTAAACTTGTTACAGACCAACGTTCTGTCGCCTTCATCTACGGCAATCAGCACAGAGGGAAAGTCAAGAACGATAAAATTGAACGTTGGAAGCTGGAACTGTCGCCATTCAAGTTCGATGTTGTGTATCGACCTGGTAAAGATAATCGAGCGGCAGATGCACTCTCACGTAATTGTTGCGGGGCGCTAATGACAAATATCGACTTGAAGGGACTACATGAATCGCTTTGTCATCCCGGCGTTTCTCGGTTGATGGAAGAAGTTCGAAGCGTTGTTGACAAATGTTCAGTATGCTGTGAAATCAAACCTCGTTTTTTCTCCAAAGCTCGAGGCGAGCTCATAAAAGCCACACAACCATTCGAAAGACTGTCGATTGATTTTAAGGGTCCCTTCCATCAGTAACCCACAATCGTTACTTATTAACAATTATTGATGAATATTCTCGATTTCCTTTTGCTTTTGCATGTCCCGACCAGACTAGCGAGACCGTTATTAAATGTTTTGTCAGTTGTTCTCGTTGTTTGGTACTCCGGCGTACATTCATTCTGATCGTGGATCGTCATTCATGTCGTCTAGTGTTCAACAGTTTCTTCACGAAAGGGGAGTCGCGACAAGTAGAACGACACCACAGAACCCCCA
>LOND01009307.1:0-10993 GCA_014220965.1 Paragonimus kellicotti | reverse complement strand
ACCTATCTGAGAATTCCTGATCACGGGGTTATCGATTAGATAGAACAGAGTGATTCTTTTCATTCTCCTCTCGAAATGATCGGGCTAGTTGAACACTATTCATAAAATGTTGTGGTTGAGCGTATCGATTTGATCATTCGGTCATGCCTATTGTGAGGTTGCTGGCGTTGTGGTTAACACGCTAGTCTCACAAGCACGAGGGTCAGAGTGCAAACTCCGATCCAGACAAGGATATGCACTACTGATGAGCTCTAATAAGAGCGAAACTCGAGTCTAGTGCTTCGAAGTGGGCTAGCCGAAAGGCTGATCTGTATGCGATGGTTGTAATCAAGTATGAGTGGCGTCCAACTATGAAATACAGTAATGGCTGAAAACAGTAACCAGTGTGAGTAAGGAAATCGGTAAATAAAGATTATGGGCTTGCGTGTTTGCTAGAATCACTGTAAATTGTGAGCATGATTGATTCTAGTCCAGGGTAAATTGAAATTTTACTGGATCGGCAAATACGTCAGATACGATTGGCACTACAAGTTTCCTAACCGCTTTACCAGCCTAGTTTCACTGGTCATTAGCTGCGCGTGTCTGAATGAAGGTTCTTTCAGCATGTTTCAGTGTTCGTTGCTAAATGACTGTAGCCAGCAGTTTCATTGTATTTGCCTTCTATTTAGTTCGCTTACTTTTTTATACCCAAAAATCATCCAACACAATTTTTCACCGGGCATCACCGAGACAAGGACGCACAAGCAAAGACCTTTTCCCCTCCATTAACAACCTATGAACCTCTGAACCTCAGTGTCCGCACGAACTTTTCTGTGCACAGAGGTCAGGGTTACGCAATCGGATACTAATGGCCTCGGCAACGGTCAACATTCGAAATCTCACCATTTTTGATCGATTCCTTGGCACTCGGTAGGCAACCTGCAAGACATATTTCTTACTGACAGAATGAGTAAAGTTGGTCAGATAGGCAACAGTCGCGCTTGAAGCTGTCTCAATCACAGTACCGTGCAGGATGATGTTGAACAACTTTATTAGACAACCGCCTTGTAGTATGATTAATATATGATGTTTGACCTGAGCAGACAAATGAGTACACACAACAGTTGGTTGTAGAACATGGAAGGTTGCCTCTGAGTTGTGACAGTACAAAGAGTGTTGAACGAAAACTGACACACACAGCTTAGCGACAGGGTAGGTTGTTTTGACCGGCTTTTTGAGCTTTCTTGCTATACCATCAAGCACGGGGTCTCTCTTAAAAAAGAGTCCTTATAAATTATGAGGAACAGTTAACCATCTCCATCTAACTTGCGTTCGTTATAACGAAGTGCAAATGCTGAACCACAGATTTAACCATCTAATCAACAACACCGAACATATAAGTTAAAACAAGAGTCATGTTAAACATAGTTTAACTCGTTGACCATCTACGCTATATACGCTAAGTTTCAGAAGGAAACGGCAGAGTAGAGAATATCTTGCGCTTCTAACCCTAGGGGTGTGTAAGAAGACATTTTTTGCTCGTTCGATTTAGTTTAGTGTTTCTGGTTGGAAACGAGAGGCGCTCATAACGAGTTATACATAACTGAGGACAGATATAACGATGTTTACTGCGATAATTAGCCATAACAGTTGTCGCAGGACCTCCGTTCAGCCACGTTCGATTAAATGGGATGCATTATAATGATGGCATGTTTTTACAGTATGACTTTCGTATACTTTGATGATTCCTTGCGACGTCCAGAAGGGCAAAAGGGTGATAAAATAAAGGTGTGTGTACCATCGCCCGTAGCAAATAAAAATCAGTGGGTCACGTGACCTACTTTGTGCACAGAAATGATGTCTGTAGGTGAATGTATACCTGCATGCATTCGGGAACAAAACCACCGAGTAGTCCAGCGAGTCTATTGCAGAACAACAACCAATGAATTTTGCTGCACACAGTTCTCCTTTGTTCAGTTCCACCCTTTAAATTCTTTGAGTCGAACAACAACAGTGTGCATGGTAAAGAACATAACAACGATGGGTTACCTCGGCTGTAACCGTGGCTACCACCAATTTTGACATCACGACTAACTGAAAACGAAACGTGTTAGATGCTAAACATCGTAACAGGAAAATATCACTAGTATTTTGCCACATATGGTTACGCTTTTAAAGTTGAGGCTGACTTGTTCATCGAATACATTTGCTATGAGCTGCACAGAAGGACGGATAGCATTTTGAGTGTTTGGTCAAGGTGAGAGTACAAAACAAAAATAGCAGTCAAGGCTAAGTGTAGGTTGCATTGTATGAGTTGTCGTTCTGAAAAGGTGACCGCTGTAGGGATTGATTCTTTCGTCCTAAGGTGTTGTCATATCCGCAGTCTGCCGCATTTGGGAATTTCTATAAAATACATTGGTAGTTTTACATCCTGAACTGCAAAAACCACCGTCGTTCTATAAACCCAGAATCATCGCTTCGTGGAAAACAATCCTGCCTGGACCGGGATTGGATCTCCGTGTTGATCACTGCACTACCGACGTCAAAGTAGGCGGGTTAGAATTATCACATGCAGGCACTCTAAGACACTTTCACCTGAGTCATGTTTAAATTGCCTGATCACCTCAAGTAACTGTTCAGTCAACTGCAATTAATGTTTGTAAGAGAAAAATTTCTTACCAAGCTGATCCCACAGAGGTCGTTAAACTTGCTTAACACGGTTTTGCTTACTGATGAGTAGAAGGCGAATTTGATTAGCGGAACTTCAACTTCACTCACAGTTGATTGATGGCTCCGCATTCACATTGACTTTCATGTCAACTCCTTTGCAAAAAGCACTAGACTAGCCTGGTTCTTGATCACTGACGTAGTGTTCACTGAGGTCACCATTCGACAGCCTAGCTGGAGTTCAACTCCAAGTCGTAGCAAAGGAAAATCCTGAGCCTGGTACTTTTCCTGGAACGTGCTCGTTGAAAAATTCATATGAATGCGAGACCTTGATCAGTTGAGGATGATGTTCTAGTTATTGATAAATGGATTGAGAATAACACAACGTTATGAGCAAGTTGTAATACTCTACGTTTCAACCACCTCGGGTGGCCTTCCTCAGGAGTGTTGTAATCGAAATCACACATTAACGGAACTTACCTAATGTTTATTGTTCGAGATATTTTGTTTCAAGTCAACAGTTTTCACCGACTTGCGTTGCCCAAGCACAATGTCAGATGTGTTTACATTCGTGTTAACATACATTAACATATAATTGTAAATGACCAACCCACAATACATGTTCATCAGCGATTTCACTCAGTCACATATTACAGATTACTCGCCTTTAGATCAAAGTAACGTTCAATTTTTTGCATTGTCACTTGGTCCTCCACGGAAAGCCCCTCGTGATTTTTGAATCCGATACGAATGAACAAGGCGTAGATATTCAACCGTAAACTATCATGTCTTTCTGACAAGTTCAATTCACCAAGTGATCTGCCGTGATCGGATACATCCTTTCCTTTGTCACCCTTTGTCTACGCTTAGATAGTGGTGGTTGCGGAAGTTTTTCATCAGTCTCCGTCGGTGCGGTCTCTTCTGTAAGATACAATAGGTTAAACGTCAGTGTTTGCGAAAACATTCCGGAAATGTAACCATAGAGTTTTATAAATACTGATATTTATAGGTTTACTAAAATGAAGGAAGTTTTTACTATGTGTGAATACACCTATGTACTCAATTGTTATTATTTGCAACAGGTGACAGCTCTGCTTAGAACATTTTTAGCCCTGCCCAGTATTCATCCCTTGGAGTGACCCACCTAGCAGAAGCTATTCTCAACACAATTAACTTGTGTAATTGCTGTATAAAACCTAGATCGCTAAACGGCCATTTATTTAAGATTTACGTCGATCGCTTTTGAGGAATTTGTGAAAAAAGCCTGCCTTTCACAGTAACAATTCTCTCGGAGTGTCCAATCTTAGTGTCCCGCGGAGGTGGTGGTTTTAGCTGAAACACCGAATATAGGTATACAGCGGACAACAGAGCTATCGCCATTGTTGACCGTGTTAATGTCTTTGTGGCACCGTGAGAACTGCGGTTGTAATTTTATCCCATTACATGACCTCAATGAAATTGTCACACCCACCGTGAACCAATCATCATGGAGTATCCCGTGCACCGAGAATAAATGGTCTCAGTTATTGATCATCCACTACTTTCCTAATTTATATAATCTAGGATGCAAAATTTTTCACTCACTCATTTTTCTCTTAGTCATCCATGCATCATCCATAAATCTTTTGGAGCTTAGACGTTACGCTCTCCGACGAAGAACATATAATGCTTGCTTATCGTTGGCACGTGTTAGTGTCTTATAATTAAGTACTCTCAAGTAGTTTACATCATTATTTCACTCTGCTTGCTTCGCGTTAACACCAGAGTTTGAGAATGGCGCTATGAGCGATACTACGGGGCCACTTTTGGGAACTTACGTGCCCAATCACCCCTTATTCTCGGTCTCTAGAAACACTCCTGAGAACACATGACACCAGCAATACACTCATTTGATTACCGTGGATGGTATGTCAAGATGGCCTACGGTAGCCTGCAGATTATGCTGATACGCTGTTAACCTTACAAGTTGAGATAGGTTTGCCGGATGAAGAGTAACTCCTGAAACGACCGCCTTAGAGACAAGTGGAAGAACGTGTGCCTAACGCTGCTCGCCAGAATCTATGTAAGCAGACTGTTACTCGATTACACAACGCACGCTCAAGACCCAGAGAACACAACCGTGAACCAGATGATATAAAACTGCGTGATAAGAACGAGTGTTTAAACAGTTTGTCCCATGGAACTGCCCGCTATACGAGGCTCTCCTCTATTTTGTTGAACACACTGAAGTAAACGTATGACACTGTGTTGATTGCGGGCCTGAAGATACCACTCTTCTTGGACTAGAAGTCTCCAACGAACATAAAGTGAGCCATTACCAAGAAGACAGCGGATGAACTGTCTGCAAACATTAAAACAAAACGCCTGCTCTCAATCCAATACTGTGAACGCAGATCCCCCACCATCTTTTCGGCTTGGATTTTCAGTTCGCCTTCAGTTTCTTCAATCAATTACTTTCCATACAGCGTACTGGCGTTCATTCTATCCTAGAACTTTTTCGGTACCTATAACTACATGTTCCAAACGGTTTTGTCAATGACTCCTGCGAGACTGGTGACGTATGATCTTTTGCTTTTTCTTAATCTGCCTTCTCTTACTACTTCTTATCCTAATCTATAATAATCACGAAAACTAAGATGTTTCCTTTATCCACTAATTAGCCACCCATTTCGGTTTGATGTGGCACAGTAGTCAGGAGTCACGTCTGTTTCCGGTCGATTTCTACTGGATACGAAATGTGTGAATGAAGCCACGTATAGTGTGGCGACAATCCATTGTGTGTATCTGCATTCACAACCGTCCGTTGATGAGACCACCGAGTTGTGCATGGATCTGACAACCGGGTGAGTTCCTGCCAACACCTACATATTCCTTTATCTCCGGTAACTGCCAGATTTTATTACATATAAGTTGGTCATCGTTCACAAGTGGTCGCAGATTTTCGATTCACGTAGGCTTGGCAGCCATTCCTTGTAAGCGATACTCATGAGCGAATATGGCCAAGCGTTTGCATACGGCAATCCCTGTACGAGTTTACCTTCTCTAGTGGGAATGGTTATTCTGGTCACACAATTAAACAACTACACTTTACTGCCTGGGGATATCGTCAAGCTTAACCACATAATGACTTAATCTGGCATATACTATTACATATCATTACAAGTGATCTGCGTGTGTTCCCGAATTGTAACCTATCAAGTGAATCAAGTTTTAACGGCACAACGTGCTAGTTCTCTGAAAGTGTGCAGTTCTGGTTTTCGTAAACAGTCGAGATTGTAATAATTAGCATAAGAGATCTGAGAACGTGTAAGAGACCCGCGCGTGCGTTTCGACTACTGTGAAATGTTTGTAATTGTTGGAACTCCGTTTCAACATAGATACACCCCACATGCAAACGCAAAAGTGCACAACTGATTCAACATGACTGATTCAGAAATTTAGGTGATTGACACCTTTCATGTGACTTATTGTATCTGTTATATTTTCACGCACTTGAGATATTACTTTTTGATATTTGATAGTAGGCCTTGATTCTGCGCTACCTACGTCCACCTTGTTAATCTTACACAGAATAGCCTTGAGAACCTGTGTTACTTACTTCCTGATTAACTGCAAACCTAATTATTTGTACAAACGTTTACACATACGTGAATAATCATCTACATGTTGGTTGAGGTCGGAATTGGGTAAACAAAAACATATTTGTCTTACTCCATAATAATGTCTGAGGTCCATTCGGAAGTCCCAATCTTTCGACCTCTTCCCAGCGCCACAGGTAGCACAGGAACTCCGGAAGGGTTGGACCACTTGCCAAGGCCGTCACGTGACTAGGTAGTAGTGGGTCTGACACAGTTGAATTAATTGGCCTGGTTTGTTTGTCCGTGAATGCGACTGTCGATTCAGTTGGCACTGAATTCACTGCGGAGGAGTTACTAGCAAGGTTCACTAATTTTGCTAATTTTCTAGAAGCAGCTGTACTTGGTGCTTCTGCCAATAAATGTGCAATAGCTTCCAGACCTGATCTGACGGACGATTCTGGAGTGTAAAGATTCGAACTCGGTTTCAAAGGTCGACAGCCTGTCCAGCTGGTCAAGCTGGGCAAACAGTTTGGGTTCTCCGTAAGGTCTACTATGCAGCCAAGCAACTGACTGCAAACATGTCGAGGATACCACTGCAATATGAAGTGCACGCTGAAAGGATAGACTCTAACATGGATAGTTTAGAATGAGCAAAGGCAACAAACAATCACCAGACTGAGCGGTAACCGCAAATCATCACACTGAAAACTGTTGATGTTTCAGAAGCCACTCGGTTGGGAGTTTGTCCAGCCGAGTAAGAAAACAGCTCATCATTCTTCTCACAGGGAATATGTCGATCTACGGAGTTGGATGCATGCAGATAACTGAACTAATGTGTTCAGTGTTTTGTGAATGGTACCTTCTTCTCCGGACGAATGTGTTCATACATATAAGCCATCATCTTTTACTGACTAATGAACTTGCATTAATGTTTCTTATTGGTTCGATAATCCACTGAACATGAAAAGAATAACTCCAATAACAGTCAGAACATCAAATGAACGTGTTTGTCCGAATTGACCGGACAACGATCACGTGACTTATTGACTAATGGAACGCGTGAAATCCACCAAACCTGAAACGAACAAGGTTGTGCCCGTTACTGAGAAAGTCCATTGTCTCATTCCGAACCTTACGGGATGCATAGATGTCTCAAATCACCAACGGTACGAAAACACACAATGTTCCCGAGCATTTTGACTATCTGTGACGAAATGGTAACGACAATTAAATCGATAGGCTTGAGGTGTGCTTAACTTTAACAGATTACTAATTTGAATATAAATGTGTGCGCTTCCGCTAGTCATGGCTGCATTAAACGGCATGCTAAAAATGGTGTGTTGTACTCCGATTGCATTGTTTGTCCCAACTGATCCGATCGGTGTCATAATCTTGTAGCTTGTCAGCTAACTGACAAGGAATTTAACAAGGCCGGACAGTGATCGGTCAGAGGTCGTCACACGTGTGCATGTACATCCATGTCATATTGAGATAGGAACCTGCACTGTCAGATTTGGTGGCCGTTGTATGTAATCCCATACAAGTATGAAGATTTACACTGTTCGTTTGGAAATACGATGTGATAGAGATTTTAAGGGATACGTATTTGGAAACTGAGAATTAGTCGTCACCAAATATATTTCCTGTATATATTGCCTGTTTATAAAAGGTGCCACAATAAGAACCACTCACTTCCAACAAGTCCAAAAGAAGAGTTGCTCCTCCTTGCATCAAGAAGTAATCTTCAGAATTTACTGACCCGACAACTCCACACCAGATAGCATCTATCAAAGCCGTGGTCAAAGTCAACAACGGTGTACGCTGAATCAGCATTTGAACATCCATTCCTCTTGAGGCAAACACAGATAGATGATTACAGGAGTGTCTTATCTGGAGGCTGGGAATCGACTCGTTTTCCATTTGGGCCAGTCGGTCCGGTATGGTGCTCAGCAGTGCCACAAGCACATCTATACCTTCGACTCCTAGGATTTCTTTCCTAAGTTGAAATTAAGGAAACAGAATTGTTTTGGAAATAATATTTGGGCAATCCACAAGTTTCATTACCGGTACTCTTTTTACCTTTAACTATTATGCTTTGCTGGATTACGTGAACATGTTAGAAATATTGAGGTAGATGCAACAAGCGCAAAATAAATCATGCACCAAACAACACAACGGTTGAGAAATTCAATTAAACGAACTTTCAATGCAGCTGAACTCCGTGTAATTCGCTCGGACTCAGAAGTTACCGGTGCCTTCAGTCAAAGGAGATCAGCCTATCGGTGCCACTTCACATTGTATTTACCAATTTGTATGTAACTGCGAGAAAGTTACATAGGCAGAACCGAGATCCAGAATGAAGGAACATTTACCTAAATGGGATGCAGAAGTCCGTGTTACCGGAGAACGGCAATGTTGCTGAAACACGTAAACAGCCAGTTTCCTCAGTCGCCAGACACGTCCTGATCACTGGTCACGTTATCGATCCATCTTGTGCATTCAGAGTCCTGTTACGTCATTCTAACCCAAGATTCTTACGGTTTGCCGAAGCAGTCGCAATCAACCGACTCAAGCCAGCTCTCTGTGTTCAGAAACAACTGTTCGTGAATTTGACCCTTCCCTGGACTTAATGACCTATCTTAACACGCTTATTGATTATCCACCCCTTAATTGTTTGCTATAAAAAAACCAATCCATGTTATTGTAAATTTGGTACTGACGAGTCAATACGAAATGCTTGCATCTACCAGTTTTCGTGTTCTAACTGTTTTGTTCAAACTGTTCAAGGGAACCAACTGTTTCAACCACAGTAACTGTAAAGGTAGTCGGGAAGATGTTGGAAGCATGGAGACAGTCCTTAGAAGTAACCCCGAGTTGCTGTTCCAGGTAATATGAGAGATCATAAGGACAAAAACAGAATCTGAATCGATACAATCCAGTAAATAAATTGATTCTGGAACCACCTGCTTCCGAGGCATCCGGGGGGGACTCTCGAGAAGTTGATGAACACACCTTGCTCATTTTGAATAATCAACTTGACCAAACAATTGGAGATAAACCGAATCAAGATGTTTCGAAGACTTCCCATTCATTTCAGAGGAAACTTCGTCACAACGCTAAGCAAAAACCCTGCTTTGGAAGTCACTTATCACTGCACACGGAACGGTTACATCTCTAAACACATCGTCCGGTTCTAACTTCAGAATAGCTTCTTCAAAATGAAGCATCATACTTGAGACTTGTACTTGTTAGAACTCGTCATTAACGTGTAACCTGTAAATAAGGGGAATATGAACTCCGGCCCACGTTCCTGTGAAGCATCCTCGTTAGTCTCTAAGTCACTGGTTTCATACCATATATGAGTGACTTCCGTGTATACACGCTGAACCACATTAGCTCGCTGAACGTGACAACGCATGTGAGAAATGCTCAGGCTGCCCGTTCGTGTAGGTCAGAAGGGCAGTAGCTTTCTTGGTAACTCAAATCGAGGATCCCACGGCTAGGACTTCCTAATCTTCCGATCAATTGAGCTTGGTGAGCAATTTTTAACGGCAGGAGATAGTCTGGGATTTGGTAATTGCGGCGGTGGTTTCTACTGACTGGCCCCAACAAGAACTAAACTCGAAGCCAGTGTTTTCTCGAGGATGGACCGGTTAAAAGTTTTATGTGTGCAAAAGCTAAAACCAAATGTGTGGCGTTCAGTTTATAGTAGTTTCATAGTTGAACATCACCCACAATTGATCGCAGCTGTCGCATTCCCATAGACTTTCCAGTCGGCCCCTTTCGAAAAGAAGCACTAGACTCGAGTTTCGCTCTCATTAGAGCTCGTCAGTAGTGCATATCCTTGCCACTGCCGGGACTAGAACTCCGGCCATGCTTTCATGAGGCAACCGTGTTTACCACTGCGCCATTGACCTCACATTAGGCACGACCGAATTATCATATGTGAACGCTCAACCACTTTCGCTTGTGAGTAATGATCAGGTTGCCCGATCGCCTCGAGAGGAGACACAGTTACTGTCTGTTAACTCCAATCGATGACCCCTCGACTAGGACTTCTCTCCAAGTTGAAATCACAGAAATCATTGACTTGTTGAGCGGTATTTTGATTGTTGATAGTAGTAGGGGATTTGGTTAATTTCAAGTTGAACATCACCCACAATTGATCGCAGCTGTCGCATTCCCATAGACTTTCCAGTCGGCCCCTTTCGAAAAGAAGCACTAGACTCGAGTTTCGCTCTCATTAGAGCTCGTCAGTAGTGCATATCCTTGCCACTGCCGGGACTAGAACTCCGGCCATTGCTTTTCATGAGCAACCGTGTTTACCACTGCGCCACTGACCTTATGTCATACTAGCCTCCAAGTGATTTTTTCAGCTGGTTAAAAGACATTTGGATTCTAGTATTTCTTTGTATTGTTTCAATAAGATGCTCGCTTTGGTTAAATGTAGCACTGTAAGCTGACCGTTTCATTGCTTTGGAACAGTGGCGGTATTTCTGTAGATTAGTACTTTGTGTATTGGTGCTGTATCTTGGTGTTTAGTGACAACACTATGTTTTTTATCGGCTGGAAACATTCCTGGAAAAATCTGTTTTCATAAACTAGTCAATGTGGATGTTTGTTCAGAAGAAACGCTTCTAGTTAGTCTGTTAGAGTGGGCTGTGTAGGATGATCCGAATTTTCAAGAAATGCACATATTTATTTATATGAGCATTCAGGCTTCTTCACAAACCAACTGAATTAACCAGCGTCTGTCTCATTTAATTAAA
>LOND01009304.1:4058-17351 GCA_014220965.1 Paragonimus kellicotti | reverse complement strand
ACTGAGCAGGTAAGTTCCATCTCTTGCCATTTAGCTTCGGGTTTCTCTTGTCCCCTGCTTAGACATAGAATGCGCATTAATATGGGTGCCTTCAACGTTCGCACGCTAAAACAGACAGGTCAGCAAGCGGCTCTCGCACGCAGCATTAGACTCGTTGCATGTCGATGTCTGCTGCATTTCGGAGACTAGAATCCAGGACAGTAGTCAACGTATGGAACTAACAGCATCCGCACTGTCTACCCGATACTGGTTATACACTTCGGGTGACTCCACAGCCGCCGTTACAGGTCAGGCTGGAGGTAGGTATAGTCCTCAGCACGACGGCCGCATTAGTAGATTGGATTCCTGTTAACAGTAGACTTTGTGCCGTCCGCTTGGCAGGTTCTGTTAAGGCCAGCTCTAGACGCAAAACTTTCAGAAATTTATTCATTGTGTCTGCTTATGCTCCTACTGACTGTAGTGACGTCGGCGTCAAGGAACGCCTTTTGCTTAGATCTGGCTGTTTTCCTTTGACCGATACACGGTTCCAATATGGTCGTTCTGGCAGGAGCTATGAACGCCCAGAACGGCCGCCTTGGCGAGGCCTGAGTCTTGTTTAGGTGGCAGGTTTGGGATAGCATCACATCGCTTAGATAATTACGGGCGACTGTTAAAACTGTGCGCTGAGCATAAGCCATTTTTAGCCAACATAGTTTTAGGCATCGTGCACGTCATTGCTATACTTGGCGCCCTCCTCCGAATCAGGCCTGGTCTCAGATAGACCACATAGCTGTTAGTTATAGGTGGCGGGGTTCCATTCAAGACTGTCGTTCTTATTGGAGCACATACTTGGATTCAGATCATGCGTTGGTACGTTGTCGTTTTGTTCTTACTTTTGCTGGGCAACGACCCCACCGACAGCAACGGCTGGCTGTTGAGAAACTGGTTATGCCGTCGATAAAACATAAGTATCAAACTAGCTTCAAAAGCATGCATCATCATCATCATCATCATCATCATCATAGACAGCAATACATCAGTGGTTCACACTGATGCTTGACTGCCACACAACCACGAAGAACAAAGGAAAAAAAAACTTATATAGGAAGAAAGAAGAAAACAGAGGGGAGGGGAAGTGGACCTAACTACTAAAAATAGCTACGTCTATATTCAAACATACAACATCAAGGCGCCTACACCTTGCAAACAAACAACCGAAAGTAAGGCGTCATCAGCAAGACAGCTTCCTTACGGCTTTCACTGCCCCGCATCATTAAGTGCACTCACTTCACAGACAACTCGGCCAAACAACGACAGCATTCACGCCACTGAGCTCGATTAGCCGCCATCTCACCTAACGTCTCAAGCCACCGACTCTGTGAGTCGCGAGGGCCCCAGCCCGGGAGACGAACCCGACCTACAGTGACCAACCCCTTCGTAAACGATTTCATTTGTCTACGCCAGGTCATCATCTGTCCACCTCGCACCTTGCGCCAGTCGGCCGCAGCGTCCGCAAACAGTGCTCGGTGTGGCAAACGACTAGCTGGCATCCTTAGTACATGACCTAACCATCTAAGTCTGTGCAAATGTAGCGACTGAACAAAGAACTCGTTTGACAATCAGTGCCAAACACCCGCTTCCTAACCTCCTCGTTGCTTACTCGCTGGTGCCACCCGATACGAGCGATTGAACGCAGACATCGGTGGTCAAATACCTGGAGACGGTTCACGTCCTCTACCCTGAGTGGCCAGGTTTCGCTGCCGTAAAGTAATACAGCCCTCACTGTTGTTTGATATACACGACCCTTAAGCTTTAGGGAAATACCTCTCTGTCGCCATAGGTGTCTTAGATTAGCGAACACCGCCCTAGCCTTGGAAATACGCGCTTCTATTTCATTCCCTACACCTCCGACGCCACCGCTGATGCAGCTTCCCAGGTATACAAACCGGTCAACAATCTCCATGACTTCATTATCTAACATTAAATCTACGTGATCACAACAATCTTGCAGAAGCACTTTGCATTTTGAGGCTGCAAAGCGCATTCCGAAGTACTTAGCAGAACGCGAAATAGCGTCCAGTGTTGTTTGTGCCGCTTGAAAGTTGTCAAACAGCAATACCTTATCGTCAGCATAATCAAGATCAGTCAGTCTTTCACCAGGTAGGAGGTCCACGCCGGCATCATTTGAGTGCCGCAGACAGTCCTCCATTATTTCGTCTACGACGAATTTGAACAATGGCGAAAGGGGACAGCCTTGACGTACGCCGCTCCTGGTGCTGAAACTGTCAGACAGTTCACCGTAAACCCTAACCTGAGCTGAAGTCTGGGAATAAAGCGCCGACAGTATGTTCACATACTTAGTCGGTACACCCCTACGTTTAAGCGACTCTAAAAGTGTAGATCGGTCTACCGAATCAAACGCACCTTTATAGTCGAGGAATACGGCGATTGTTGGCCGGCGGTACACATGACGCTGCTCCAGAATTTGACGAAAGGTTAAAAACACGTGAGCTATACAACAAACACCGCCCCGTCAAATGCCTCTACTAACGACTCTCCATTCTTCTGTTGGAAAAGTGCGGCCACGAGATCATCTGGGACCAGCGGCCCTATTACGATTGAGAGCCGAAAGGCAATTGCGAACCTCAGTCTCAGTGGGTGGTTCCAAATCTACCGACCAGGGTGCTACATCACAAGTTTGTGGTGGCAACGCAATAGAAGCAGCAGGCCAACTAAATTGACCCTCAAAGTGTTCCGCCCAACGCTCTCATTGACTTAAATTTTCTGGACTTTATTTACAAACAGTGTACCATCTACCTCGCTGATAGCTTCACTGACCGACGGTCGCCTGGGACCGGTGGCGCGGATCAGCTTAAACAGTTTACCGATGTTCCCTGAGGCAAATGCGGTTTCCATTTCCTTAACTTTTTCCACTAACCAAGCCTCACGATCAGCCTTTAGACTACGTTTCAGCTCTCTCTTATCTAACGTTCGTGCGAGAGCGGCCTGTTGACCTACTGTTTTAGAGTGCGAACGTTGAAAGCACCTATATTAATTCGCATTCTAGTTCCAAGCAAGGGGACGAGGAAGACCTGAAGCTGGATGGTAATAAATAATAAATTTGTTGTGGAACCTGCAGAGTAATTATCAGAAATGGAGGTCGGGAGGGACCTGAGGAGCTAAATTTGATAGGACAGTGGGGAGGGGTCAGCAGTAGCATGTTTTGTGTATCCGTCCTGTTGTATCCATCGGGTGGGACGACAAGGTTTATACTGCGAAACGGCCAGTGAAGTATTGCATTAACACTGTTATGAGTATTATTTGGTTGTGTGTGGGACTGAGATATTGCCAGGACTCTCAGACCTGGACAGGAGAACGATGAGGCGTTCTCAACCGAAGTCATTGGCCAGAAAACCCGTAACGCAAGACCTCCGTCACAACGACTCTGGACCTTGACGTGGTGTGACGGCTTGCGCATCTCGATGACCTATTGGGCTAAACTGGACGGTGTGGCCACCACACCGACAGTCACTCATGCCAGGCAGGCCAATAGGTAGAGGTCTGACAAACCCAGTCTCCTGGTCCTCCAGGTTGGGGGTTGGAAGAAGGTTGGCATCTTTTTCCGGAAAAAGTACCAGTTCTGGTACATTGCCACCTCAACCGCTGCCTTGCGGTACAGGCTTTTGAGCCAAAGGCTTTGGTTGAGAACCCTAATCGTTCTCCTGTCTAGGTCTGGGCGTCCTGGCAGTATCTCAGCCCACACACAACCATGAATATTCACAACAATAAATCCATACTGCATCGGCCGTCTCGCAGTATAAACCGGGTCGCCCTATCTGCTGCATACAGCAGGGTGGATAGGCAAAAAACATGCTACTCCTATCGTTGTCAAAAGCCACCGTAGTTCGATCGGCAGCTAAGGGTCGGCCCCAACAACGAATTTGAGCATGGGGTATGGACACGAACGCTGCAGAAGTATCTGCAACCACTTTGGCGGATTAATGGTTACGAATCACAGAATGTGCAAAGACCATCGTGCAATACAGTTAGTGCCAGCTCCCAAAATGTTATGTTTCATTGCGAAGACGGACGAGAGCAAGAACGGGTTCATCTACGCTTATCAGAGAGGCTGGGAGAGCAGAAACCGCAGAGTTGAAAGCAAAGATCCTGGGGTCTCATTATGTTACGGTGTATTCCGTTGAGACATCCGGTTCCTCCGTGTGCTCCTGAGGCATCGGGATTCACCGCAGGAGAGATCAATGTGAAAGGGGTTGCAGAGGATCAGATGTACCTCAACTTCCAATAGTCGCCGGGCTCGAACGGTTTGCATTCACTAGTACTGACGGAATCTGTACATATACTTGTAGCTCCACTAGTTTGAATGTTTAACTTGTTCCGGCAGGGTCGAATTCCAACGCAGTAGAAAGGGATACTCATCCTTCCTATGTATAAGGGTGACAACCGTATGCTAGCAGTGAGCTGTCGAGCCGTAATGCTTGCCTCTGTTCGGATGGTCATGGGACTCTGACAACCAGCAGCTGACAAACGAGTCGCCACGTCCCAGCCAACACAGTTTTTGCCAGGGTCGTTCTTGTCTGACCAGCCCACTAATAGCAAGGGATCATTAAGTTGAGGCTGGAGCAAATGGTAGAGGAAAATAGAGGAATTTCTCCGCAATTTCAGTTACGGAGTGAATGTGGATGCGACCCAATCCTCTTAGCGAGAGGTGTCCATTGAGGTACCTCAGATCTCATTCCTGAGTCTACTGCTCTTTTTGGTCTTTATTACTTATCTCCTCAGTCATTTAATCACCGTGTTTATTGTAAGCTGACGATTCTAAAATATAGAACGTCGTAAAATTGACAGAAGATAGATACTCCATAGATTGGTCTTGATCATCTTATTGGAGTGGGCTTACAAATGCATTCTGTCGGTGAAATTCAAAAAACCTGCATACATACATATTTGGAGGATGAATGGAGTGGGTGCCTATCATTTGGTTGGACGTTCATTGAGACAAGCGGAAAGTGAAGGCGACCTGGGTATTGTTACCTCAGCATCACCCAAGACGCAGTGCAACAGAGACAGGACCTACACATCGCACGGAGTGTGCTGGGGATCAATCCAACAGCCCTTTAGCATGATTGCACCCAGAACTTTGGCCGCTCTGCTCGCCGCACACGGCGGACCAATCTTTAAATGCGGAGGAATAGCAGCCTGTCCGTGCACCAAGGATAAGGTGCGAAATCCAGAGGGAGTTTGGGGAACGGTCACAAGAGGGTGTAAATGGAGTGAAAGGAAAGAGCTGCGAGGCGAGACTTGATCTATTTGTTATGTATGCCTTAAGTTCTGGGGGTGTGCTAGAAAATGTGCTATTGATACATAAAATACTAAGGGGAGAAATGGATTCGCAGCTATTAGCACTTTTCTCCCCCAAGAATGATGACACGAGGCACAGACGTTAATAGATTTTGAAGAGACAAACCACACAGGAGACGTCTGCAGTCTCCCGCCTTTTTCGTTTGAGGAATCAATTGTAGGAATGCGCTCCCGTGCTCTGTTTTGAATGAGGAATAGAACGACACGCTCAGAGTGAAACTAAACACGTGGATAATCTATGGCGGCAGGAACGATCCTAACTTGACGCCTCCGTAGAGCGCTGACGTGACCTGGCATATACAGAAACCTATATCTTCTACCTTTCTAGAAGATACACTGGATACTGAGGCTTAGGGTCACAGAGCTGAGCACGATAATTCTGAAAAGTGAAAAGCAAGTGGCATATCTGCTGTAAACAACACGCGAATATGAATGGGAAGGCTAAAGGCTTAGGAGTTAGGCCTTATTTCCATGTGTATATGTAGTGTCTCTCCAAGTGAAAAATAGCACGAGTAGAAATTTAGTACGAAAACGATCTTCATAATATTGTACGTCAATGTCGTTAAGTTGCGTTAGCAAAAATATAAGATGCGGCGAGAGCAGTCCAAGCCGTTCTGTTATTTACACCTTTCCGTCACGTGAATCATATGGTTGTTTGCTGTGCCGGTAAAAATTTTAGGTTCTCCAAGTGTTCCGTGTTATCCGAGTGCGTTTGTGTGTTAGAAAATCTGCACCACAAGGATCCACCCTCGGTTCTTATATCTAAGGTTGACAGATGTCAATATGTTAGCAATCTAGTTGTTCCTTCAAGTTAAGTGGGCTTGCAGCGTCGTCAGGTTGAGGGGCAATTAGAACAGTGATGTATCTCCACGCCCGCTCTTAGGCCTAATATGATTGTACTCTTTATTGTGTTCAAAAAGTTAAAGGTCCTCTACAAATGGATCGTATTCGGACGATCACGTATTTAATTTTACGAGGCGTCAGTGGCTGCCAGAGGAAAGTCACCGACGATCACCCTCGATTGTATGCTAGCGTTCGTTCATTCGGATGTAGCGTTTGTAACCACAAAAGGGAGGTAATGCAACGCTTCAGATGAAATAGATTCCCAGCGAACAGGTTAAAATCCTCTCACCCGTAAAACAAAAGTTGGGGTTTTCTACACGGTTCCATTTATTCTTCTCACGTATCCATTTCATTGCGGGTTGTGCATCGTCTTCCGGCTTGTCGCCGTACGCCGTCCACACAGGAATCATATTGGCTCGTCTGACATAAAAGGTGAGTTCTCGTCAGAGTAGATGAGGGACGGTAAGCCAAACAGCGAAAATGGATTGGTAGTACAAACTATGACTGTAGATGTAAACATACGAGAACACGAGCACGCAAACGAAAGCCGCGAAAATCTATTAGCAAATGTTGATGGTGCTCTTTTATTCCGGGCTCCTGATGTCAATGGGCATTTTAAATCTATACCGATTCTTTCGCAATTTTAGGTTTCTTTGATCCGATTCCTGTTCAATGTGTTTTCACTCAGTGCATGAGCAGTATTACGTCTAATATCTCGAAACGTTTTAAGTGAAACCAGCTCGATCACAACGACGAGACGGCGAGGGTTTTACGTAATGATTTTTCTGCCTAGCGTTCGGTTGTAAGTCACTTCGATAACAGAAGCTTCCGAAGACATGTTTCGCCGTGTTGTTTTCGCTTTCTAGTCTTTCGTGTGCAACCTTCCTCTTTGATAGTTGAAAAGCTCAAACAGTTCAGCCACGCCACCGCTGCAGCTTGGTCGTTCCTAATTCCCTCGTTTCTGATTGTGATCATGCGTAAATGCAGCAGAACACTAGTGCATCATAATTTTGAGATGTTTACTGGATAGGTAATGTACATGTATCCGACTAATCTTTTTGACTGCACACGCCTCTTTTTTTGCGACAGAATGGTTTCGTTTTTAAGAAATTAATTTGCGGAAGGACCATTTTAGTTAGTTGCTGTAGAACTAATAACGTCAGCCTCATCGGATACAAGTTCCATTTGAGTTTCTAGTGACCAAAAAAATAACTTCCGGTAGTCGATTTCTATGGACGGTTGATTATTCGCCCTCAGTCAATCAGTGGCTGTTTTTTCTTGACATTGTTTAGTGACCTTGAGTGCATGAGCCCACCAGAGAGCTTTAGGCAGTTTGATGATATTTTCTGTGAGTAATTTTTATACGTCTGATCAAAGGAAAGGTTCATCGTAAGAACTGTGACGTTTGGGTCTAATGATTATCGGATTACAGGCTACTGCTGAAATTGCAAAAGCACCTGGGACAGCGACGCGATGTGGTGAGACCATATGGAGAAAACGACTCTTTGTTGCCTTTAACAAGGTTATTTAACTTTTGCATTACAAGGAATTCGCATCCCAACACATCATCTACACAACGATCTAGAAGAACGGTACGTCGTTCTGGAGGATTTGGATTATCTTCATGTTCAACAGCAGTACCCATGAGTGGTATTGGTTAAACGTGTCCAACTCCATCTGAGAGTGAAATATCCTCTGAAATGAAACAGTACATGATTGGTAGATTAGTACGAAAAGGATACTCACTGCACTCTTATGTCACCTAACAGTAGATACCTTGGGATTAAAAGACCCAGAAATGAAGTAACAGCTTTTTGAATGTGGAGATGGACCTATCAGAAAACGACCGGTGAGACAACAAGTGTTCGTAAAATCCACGCATTTAGCTTGATTGTGGTGTACATATGGTTTGCTGATACTTTGCCCTCCTCTATTTTCTTCGATAATCCCAATCTCTACTCCCTATCCGTGTTTGCTCGAAATAACAATAATCATTGGATCACGTTGCAACACTGGCTTTATGCTGATTTTTCTCCGGTGGATGGGAATGTTGAAATATTTGTTTTGTTGTATGTTCGTGTCTAGACTCTCTTTTTACTTTGCTTAGAATTTTGAGGAGTTGAGATCCCGTGATCCACTTCTTCAATTACGTAGAAAAGACAATGTTAGATGCTAGTGTTTTAGTTTACCCTTCGCGAATGTAAAACCAGAATATACATAACGTGCGGGTAGCAACATCTTGTAGTTTCTCTACTTCGGCTATCGTTTATCAGTCGTAAAATAAATGACGCCTGACATCCTGATCTAGTTTCCACAGTCTCAATAGACGTGTTCAAACGTCCAGGCACTTTTCCTCAAGAATTTGTCTTATTCGCCAAGAAAAATGGATTTTCCATTTTTGGGAATTGGAATGCCCGGCAATATTGTCGAAAATTCGAGTTTTGCGCCCGCTCCTGATTAATTCGTTGAGTGACCTAGGTCCCAAGGCCGCTCAGAACCTATAAATACAGCTGCTGTACACCACTGTTTTGCCTTCGGGCTGAGCAGCAAATATAGCTCGTTTGAAGGCCGTCTTCTTCCTTACTTGTTGGAGGAGTTCTAAGTTGCGAGAGTTGGGTTCCGATACTTGCGCTCTGATTTTCGTGCCGTTTTGCGATATCGTTGCGTTCGTTCGTGATAGAGATACTGCTCGTGGTCTTTGCGTTTGTTCTTGCCTTTCTCTCTCAGGGGGAGGGTCGTAACACAGGAGAAATGGAGGTCACGCATCCATGTAGGGTAGCCTTATCTTTTTGTCAGGATCACTGCTGGCACTTTCTTGTCTTGAGGTATATGCTCATGTATATAGTGTATTTGAAGCAAAAACGCATATGAGACGATACTGTAATGTTCGGTGATCAATCGAGTCAGTGTCTGCTTTGAAGAGGTAAGATGATGGCGTCATCTCTAACTAAACACATGCAAACACATTGGAGATTGGTGGTTGAAAGCACGCTGTGAATATTCTTCACAGACAAAAATGCCCTGTCTTACTGTTGTTGTGTGCATCACCTACTGTACATTATCCATATAATATAGTGCAATGTTTGATAATACGTGGTACAGAAAATTGTATAATAAAAGATAGATTACATTACAATATTAATAACATATAACATATATATATAACATATATAACATATATATATAACATATAATTGACACGATAGCGCTGCAGCGCACTGAACAACGATGTCATGATCGTCGGCGATCACTTGATCGGTTCGGGCGCACGATAGTTTGGAGTGATCTGTAGACCGCAGATTGACATGAAATTTCCAATCGGCGAATACGAAACGCCACGTCACGTTACCGTCAGTGACGTGCGATGTTGAATTGGGTTCCCATTGGTTGCCCGTAAATCTTTGCGACCGTTGCCTGGGTTAGTCATGAGATCAGTGATTTGATTCGTTACGACGAGATTAAACCATGACACGGTGCCACCTCGCACACCCAGGTTACTTGAGCCAAACTGGATAATGTGAAAATCAAACCGACGGAATCATTCATGTCAAGCAGGCCAGTGGGTTAAGATCTGATGTACTGCAAATCTCCTTGTTTTGCAGTTTGGGAGTCCGTATAAGTTTGGCTTCCTTTTTCGGAAAACTGGCGCCGATATGAGCCGACTGGCTTTCTGTATAGGCCTTTAAGCCAAAGGTTGGTTTGTGAACCCTGATTGTTTTCCCTGTCTGGGCCTGGGCTTCCTGAGAGTATCTCTAGTTCACGTACAGCACTACTTTTGCACAATAAAAATCTCATTGTGTCGGCAATGGTTTGTTACTTAAACCGATCCAAGAACGTGATAACTATCCCTGGTTACCAAACTATCCAGTCTACACCAATTTGGTTTTACAGCTATGAGAATGCGTTATTTTCTGTCTCAGTTAATTATCCTATGTCCTATATTGTTTTCGTCAATCTTCGTGTTTGGGGGTCGCCTATCAATTCCATGGTGGCTTTCCTTTTTATTTAAGCTTCTTCCATATGATGAAACCAGGCGGCCCGAAGTCGATTCATGGATGTGTTACAGTTGATATGGATGATTCGCGTATGCTACAGGTTTCCAGGTTGTGTACGAGCTTACCCGTCTTTGCATCCGAGGCTTTACGGACCTGTGCAGGTAAATTTTCGATTCGTCAACCGTTCAACTGTTTCCAGTTTCTAGCGTTCGATTCCACCCTGGTGAGTGGTTGGTGATTGTGACGGGTAATGAGCTTTTTCTTTGGAAATACTCTAGTACGGGTCAATTGCAGGTGAGAATTTTCGGTTTTTATTTGTGTGAGCAATTTTTCTCCTGACTTTGTTTTCAATGTCTATATTTTAGCAGAGACTTAATGTTAAAAACTGGGGTTCCGGCTGGACTCAAATAAGTGACAGAAGTAGAATATCCAGACGTAGCAAGTGTTCTTGTAGCTAGGCCTGTGGAAGACCGTTTATGATACAACTACTCAATGTGTGCCCTTTTTAAACTATATATATATATATATATATATATATATATATATATATATATATGAAGAAAAGAGTGAAAATAGGTGATTGTAAAACGAGCTCCATTTTCTGCTAGTATTCCAATTATACGTGTTGATTTCTAGCAACCCGTTGTTTTCTTTGGAGTCTCGATGCAGAGGATGTCAGTATTTACGTGTTCTGGACAGAACAAATAGGCAGACCTGCCAAATGTTTCATGTTCATGAGCTGTGCTCCCAGCTGGTTCTATGTGGACGAGAACACAATTATCAACTCCTTCAAAGCCAATTGTTCACTCATCTAGTTCATTTTTTATTTAGGAAAGCAACCCATACTACTGATAGCATGACTGAATTTTCGAAACGTTCACGGTATCCCAAGGTCAAACTATCCAGCTGTTTGCATCAAGTTAAATCTAAATTTATCTGCATTGAGTCCGACAGAAGAATCTTACATTCTTCGATTTCTCACTCATCGTGTCTGCCTGATTCATCAGCCTTGAAACCTGACAAAGAAATCCCCTCGTGTACTTTAATTTTACAACCCGAGCAATATCCGCACCCAATGATTGCAGGTAAGACAACTTGTTCAGCTGCAAAGGTTCTAGTGCAGTATTGCTGAAACACGTTCAGATGGCCGCTCAGTCTTCTGACTGCAACACAGTCTGTCATTGTTTCTCGATCATTTTATTATTGACTCGCTTTCTCTGTTCATGCCAGCATTCTAATTGATTGTGTCTTCAGCTCAAACCTTGAATTGACTCTTCTGTTCAAAAAACGTGGGATTCTGATATGTAATATGGAGTTTCGAATTTTGCACGTTGCAACTTTCACATTCCAATAAACTCTTCAGTCAAACATTTTCGAAAAGCAGCACTAGACATGAGTTTCGTTCTTGCTTAAATTATCCAATAGTGTGTATCCTTGTCACGACCCTTATTTGAACTCCGATTCATCATCTCATGAAGCAGTCGTGTTGACTACTACGCCGCCGACCTTACATTAGACGCGACTGAATTATCATATGCACGAGCAGCCACATTCGTTTGTGAGTACTACCCAGATTTCTCAATCACCTCGAGATGAGGCACAGTGACTGTCCTGTAAACTTTAGTCGGTGATCTCTCGACTACGACTCCTCTGCAAGTTGAACTCACAGAAACCTACTAAGCAATCACCATCAGTTTCGACGGAAGATAAAGTTAATTCGGTTGCACGGTCACGTCAAGAATATGAATGTTTGATATCGCTCGAACTCAAGTTAAATAAGTGATCACACGTAAAATATAACTGTGTGCGGAAGTGTTTCTGCCTGATTTTGGTACACACGAAACTATCTGGATTGTGAGGTTGTTGTGTTTAACAGAATTTCGGATGCACCGTTTTCGTACGTTGTAGAGATTAAAGACGAATTGTTTACGGGGAATTCTGCCACGGCCTGCTCGATATCCTGGCTGTCTAGAAACATGAAAAATTCTAATAATGGACAGTACATTCAGTAGGGGAGCATGCACACACTGATAAACTGATTGGTTAGGTGATGTGTATTGAAAGGACTAAACGTCAGACGCGAAAGGATAAGTGTTGTGAACATCCTTGGAGTGAAATCTGGTGTGAGAAACAGAGTTAGTGATGGGTAGAAATGAGATTTTTCCTTCAAATTAGACGAATTGGCAGCGATTGCCAAATTGATTGTATTAGAGATCCTTTGTTGGGGATTGAACATCAGACTTTTTGTGAATTTAAAGTAGTGTCTTTCTGTCATTGTTGTCAAATACATTGTCGAATTCCAAGAAACATACACGAACAACTCCGGATTTTCCATCAAACGATGGCAGTATGAAATGAACTGGACGACTGAGAGCATCAAAGTTGAAACCTGAACATCGGTAAACAAATCAGTCAGAGTATGTAACGTTCACTTGAGCTCTCACTCAAATGAAAGTAAACTTTTCCAAACTTTCAGTGCTACAGACGTGCGTGCAATCGAACCGTATGTAAAAATTACCCTTTTTAAAGATTTTTGTGACGGATGTTACCCTCCA
This sequence comes from Paragonimus kellicotti, assembly GCA_014220965.1. Lineage (NCBI taxonomy): Eukaryota > Metazoa > Platyhelminthes > Trematoda > Plagiorchiida > Troglotrematidae > Paragonimus > Paragonimus kellicotti. The sequence goes on along the minus strand of LOND01009304.1, from coordinate 4,600 downwards.
ACAATTTTGTGATTTGTCTGAGTTAGTGGGTGACATAAAAGCGTTGCACATTCCCTAAGAACGATGGGTGACAAATCATTCATTCCGTTTGCGATGCCACACTTCAAACAAGGAAGAGCTTCATATAAATAACTAAACTGTCGACAGGGGTAGACGTTTCAGATTGTGTTAAAAAAATTACTTTATGCACCTTAAGATCCAAATATTCAACATTTACACAACCACGTTTTCACCAGATGGAACACTTATTAAAATCATTAAGTTTGTGGTCAGCGGATATACTATCGCGGTCCGTTACCTTTCTCTAAATACTTAGCGTTATTCGATGCCCGTCTTTATGTTATCAGATTTTTTTTACTGAAACATGTCTAACTGTTCAAAATAAATTTACAAACAAAACGTTTGTGACGCTTTTCATTTTTTACAAGTAGACTTATCTCGTTGCGCATCATGTTAGGTTAATCCGCTTTATTAGCCTGTGTTGACCTAAAAGACTTCAATTATTTCGTGTATTGTTCGTTTTTTGCATAAAATAACTAAAG
>LOND01009288.1:4914-17590 GCA_014220965.1 Paragonimus kellicotti | reverse complement strand
TCCGAAAGCCCGATGTAGCTTGAGTACATCCACTGCGCGCAGCAGTGCTGAGAATCAGACATCAATGTCTTATTCACTGCGCCCTCGGGCTAGGCAAGCCCCTCACTGCCAAGTGAGTCAGACTTTTGAGTCATTGCCACCGGTGGGGTCTTCCAAGAAAACCCCCTTCCGCGGCATAAACGACCGGGAAGTATCAGAAGTTATCGCTCTCCCGACAGTGACATTACTAACCCAATACGACTTTCTCCTACTGTTTTACCTCCCATTTCTTCTGCCTTCCATGTGCCTCGCGGGAGATAATTGTTTTTTGAGGTCAAGGTGACCGAAAAACATTGACGTCTTCAATCATTAGCACTTTCGACAAGTTGGTCAGCAAGCTGCTCTGGCTAGTACTCTCTCAAGTCTGGAGCTTGATGTGTGCTGCGTGTCGGAGACGCGAGTCTACGATTCTAGCACCGTTATCCATTTGAGCTCACCTCTAGATAACTGTCGATTCAAGCGCTCGTTTCTCAAGTTTTCTGGTGACGCCGAAGCTGAATCTCGCGGTCAAGCTGGAGTGAGAATCGCACTGAGTTCCAGAGCAGAGCAATGTTTGCTCGATTGGATCCCAGTGAACAGTCGCTTGTGCGCTGTCAGACTCAATACATCGGTAAAGTCTGTCGACGCATCAGAAAGACGTTGTGTTCATTATATCGGCGTACGCTAACAGACAGCTGTTCGGATGATACCAAGGATGCGTTCTATGACGCCCTCGTTGACCTTCTGAAGCAAACTAAACACTCAGACATCATCATACTAGCGGGCGATTTGAATGCCCAGCTTGGTCGGCTTTCCCCGGACGAGAAGCGGCTGGGAGGTATGTTTGGTGTCCGGGCACAACGCACTGACAATGGTGACAGACTGCTGCAGCTGTGTGCATCCCATGGTCTCTATATTTCGAGCACAGCATTCCAACACAGGAAGAAGCACTGTGTTACATGGAGACCTCCGTGTGCTTCTCAGCCGTGGACACAGTTGGATCATATAGCAGTCAGTTACAGGTGGCGCCACTCTGTTAAGGACTGTCGTGCTTTTGGAGCAACCACCTGGACTCGGACCATGCTGTTGTGCGTGCCCGTTTCCGTTTTGTCATTTCACCCAGAGGACACACGCTCGTGAATGCAAAGTAATTGATAGATGTTTTCCCACCGTATTAGATGATACGCCGGCGGTCACGGTTGACCGTTGGATTGTCAGGGTGTTCTGTGTATGAGGGTTACTGTTCCACTCCTCCTCTTCCAGATACGGAAGACAGCAGTGCCGCAACTATAAAAATAGTTCTGCTGTATGCCCATAGGATCGTGCCTCACTACCTAAGCACTCCTACGCGGTCAGTAGTGCGACATACAATCCTATGAGTGTAACTGCTTTTCGTCTGGCTGCTCCCCTTTGGCCTGTCTGACAGGGTTGAACCTGGAAGGACCGGAGTCCTAGTCAGCATAGCCCGCCGGATCGAAACAGCACACAAGCCCGACCACCTCGTCTAGGTAGCGGTTTAGGTCGGGATCGTGGCCTTGTCAAAAGCAAGCCATTTCTCTCTCAGCTCTGATTCCTCGCCTATGGTATAGTTGTGTGTAACATCCGGGACACCTCGACGGCCAATAAAATTAATTAGAGCCATAAATAAGGAGTCCGTTGACATAAGCTGTGCTACTTCCAAATACACATCTCATGTCCATAGACAAGTGAAGAGACAGCCAAGTCTTTTGCAAATGATCCCTTCCCATCCGAACATCAGGAGTCCAAAATAATCCACGCCACAAGCTTTAAACGTGGCGCTACTGGCTGTTGTGCGATCAGCACAAGGCAGGGCCATCGCTTTTTGCCACGGTTTTGGTGACAACATTTTGTACTTCATACATTTAGCGGCACGCGATGTACACTGGCCCTGTCGTCGGCATTCCGAAACTTCTCTCTGATGGATAGTGAAACGTGACTAACCAGATGTTGAGCCCGCACGCATTCTCTCACTCGAAGCTTTCAGCTACTACAACAAAGCTGTCTTAGATTCACAGATTTCTCCAACGAGAAGCAGGTGGGTTTACAAACGATGATGGTCGTTGGTTGATTCCAATTGAAAATAGACTCAAATGAATATAACTGGTAGAACTTACTCTAGGCCAACGTACTCCTCGTCGTTTCTTCGCCGGCAGTGCACTGTGAATACGGTAGTGACCTGTAAATCCAGTGCGGCCAGCGCATTCGCGGCCGCAGGTATCGCATGTCACCGATACCTATAGCACCGATGATTCTCTCGCAAGTCGCACGCTTTTGTCCTCATCCTCGCAATACCTGCTCGTTGAACTCACGGACGCCCGTTCAAATTGTTTTTCCAGAGCGTTCGGTTCGACGTTTTTCCTTTCCAAGTTCACAAAATTGGCTCAGCAGACCAGCTCGTCATTGCTTATTCATCATCAGACCAATTACACGACATTTATATGAAACAGAGTTTTCAGGGCGAAACTAACAGAAACAAGTAGCAAGTTCCAGTGAGGTCAGACACTCTCATAGGCAGACACGGAGAAAACGATCTGGAAATGATTACGTCACAATTCAAACGCAACTGGAACCATGTCGCTTTGATCGGTCGTGGTGTGGGTGGTTGGCCATGTTAAATTCAACGCCTGAACAAATCGCTTCTGTGCGCATATAGGTGGATTATTTAGTCGCCAGGAGCAGGATAAGATTACCCTGGCGGAAAAGAAGACAGTATTTATTTCATTCAGAAGGGATACGTTTGTCGAAACAATCACTACAGACTTAACAATCTTATCAACAAGACACTTTATGCTGCCAGATCATTTGTCTGTTTCAACTCTACTCCAGCCTTGTGTTAACGGTTAGAAAATAAAGTGCTCGTTTCTGAGGCTTCTTTTTGCGTATAATCTTTTACTTGTTCCTGTGGAACTAGTTACGTGGGTACACGACCAGGCGCTTATCTGAACACATTCGTGAGCATCATCCAGCCTGGATCAGTAGCGGAGTCAGCAAGACAATTACCAGCGCAATTGTTGCACAACTCGTTGACACACATCATGCCGTCAACTTGGATTTCTCTTTTCGTCCGATTTACAGGGACAGCGGCGGTCATTTAAAAGCTTGCAGATGCCGAATTTTGGTGATAGCTGAAGCGCTTGGAATTCCATTAACTTATCCACCCATAGGCGCACAGAAGCGAGTTGTTCAGGCGTTGAAGTTAACATGGCCAACCACCCACACAACCACCGATCAAAGCAACACGGTTTCAGCTTTGTTTGACTCGTGACGTAATCATATCAGATCGTTTTTTCCGTGTCTGCCTGTGAGGTGACTGCCCCCAATGTTCGTTTCAGTCTGACAACTCTGTTTCAAATAAATGTTGTGTAATTAGCCTGATGATGAATAACCGAAAACGGGCTTTTTTCGCTACACCATCTTTTGATGACTACCATTGGGATATTTAACCATCTTCCCGAAATTTACAGTCAATGTGGCAACGAACAAGACGTACCTGTAGAGCGTCCTGGTATCTCTGGTTTACTCTATCACCAGGATTTCGCTTACCCGACCTCAGTTGTCCATACAAAAGCTGCTTCAGAATACGGTCATCGCCCATCCGACGGACGTGACACAGCCAACGAAACTGATTCAGCATCCCGTTCATGTCTGCTCGCCGCAATACCTCAGTGTTCGGAATCATGTCCGACCACCGAATACCCAAGATGCGTCGCAGACATTGCAAATGAAAGTGGCTAAGATAGCGCACGTTCGCTGATACAATGTCCAAGTTTCACTGCCGTACAACAGTATAGGCAACACAATTGGACGGTAGACAAAGAGCTTAGGGCTAGGCTTCAGACTGTGGTTCTTCCAAACACGTCTTTCAAGACTTTCGAACGCAACCCTAGCCTTTGCCACACGAGCTCTCAACTCGCGGTCCATGGACAAATCGGTCGACAAATTGCTACCCCAAGTAGCAGGAATTGGCGCAGCTGTCAACAATGTCTCCATCGACGCGAATTTGGGGTGAAGATGCACAGATAGCACCTCATCCTTGAGAAGACTGAAAGAAGGGAAATGTCTCACTTATGTTGATGTTTAATCCAAAATTGGATGCCGCGGACGCAAAGGTTGTTGCCGGGCGTTGCAGATTTTTCACCGCTAGCCAACGACGCGATGACATCTGCGGACAGAAGCATGCACATCGTTGAGGTGTGTAACCGGGTTGTGGCGCCGAATCGTCGGATATTCAGCAGGCGCACATCCGTCCGATACTCTATCTCAACGCCATCCTCTCCAGAATCCTGAAAGGCAACCGCTATTATGGCAGCACACAACCCTGCTGCAAGCCAGTGACAATGTCAAAATCATCACATATCGATCCATATGATTGTACTCCCGCCCTCATGCCCATGTGCCTCGATATGACCAAAGTGACAAACTTACCAAGACATCTAAATTCACCAAGCACGGCCTACAACGTCTCGCGGTTCACAGAATCGAAGGCCTTGGCAGAGCCCACGGATACGGCATGTAGTGACTGGTTTGTTCCCAGCATTTCCCTTGACTTCTTCAAGCAGCTTAAACCAGGTCGACCGTGCTCCGATTCGCCAGGAATCAGGATTGCTCCTCAGGGACAGTGGTTTTCAAGACTTCGTATTTAGTCAGTTCAGGGGGATTCTGGCAAACACCTTGCCTGCGCAGCTCAGCAAACCTATATCCCAATAACTGTCAGAGTGTTGCTCGCCACCACTCCTTTCTGAACAAGGGTACCATGAGGGAATGCTTAGATTTTTGCGGCATCACCTTGTGCTACCAAGAGGAGTGAACCAGCTAGAACAGTACACATTCCAGTGCCGATCTCACCCGGCGTTTCGTGTTCGCTTGCGGCCCTCTCGTTGCTCAGCTGACCAATCGCTTTCTGCAACTTTAGCAAATCCCAGACGAGAGCAAGTGGAAGATTTGATGGCTTGTCGCGGCAGGCTGTTCACGGTTACCCAATCAATGGTAGCAGGACGATTTGGTAGGCTACCACAGTTTTTGCGCCAAACTCTGGAAGGGTAACCTATCCAGTAGAAGGTGTACCCAGCACCTGCTTCCCGCAACTTACCTTGGTCCGCAAGCCTTGTCTCGCTCAAGGCTGCTATGTCGATTCCATAACGACGCAGTTCCATCGCGATCAGTGCAGTGCGCCGTTCTGGCCGCCCTGTTGCGCTGCATCGATCCAGCAGCGTGCGCACATTCCATGCTTCAACAGAGAGCGTCTTGCGTCCCCGTGCCTGTTTCAGGTTGGTCTCCGGGTTAACTGAAACTTGGGAGCATTAATCTTCTCGAGGATTTTTGTTGGGGGGACAGTATGAAGTTGGTATCATGTTTTCGCCTATCGATCCTGCCATGTGCACCAGATAGGGCGTTCCGGTTTATCCTGCGCGACGGCCGATGCAGCATGGTATTTGGTTTATGTTGTATAGTCATAGGTTTTGTGGGCCGCAAGCACGTCCAGACCTAGACAGGAGGGCGATTGGGGCCTTTTGAGACTTCGGTAAAAATGTCGAATTACCGGCCTCAAGATTCGAAGGAAGTTGTGTACCATAGCAATTCAGATATAAACGTAACCTCCAGAACTCAATACCTAAAACAGGCGAACGCATATTGTTTCGGAGATTACAAGGCAACGATGAGCGACAAGTTCGCGAAATTTCCGTTAGTGCATACATCATTTTCCGCAAACACAGCAGTGATAGTAATTGGTTCACGAGCGCAGCATCCCAATAACCCTTGTTTCAAGATTGTAATCCCAACATAAGGCACGACAAGCCCCTGGAAGATCAATATTTGGCGAATGTCCGAGCATAAGTGTTAGTTGACATTCTATACGCAGAATCGTTTGTGCAGACCCTCGGATGCTGCGGAAAATATACAATGAATTTCAGTCAATACGGAGATCTCAATCCTTAATTCTTCGACATGAAAATTGCTCACAAGCCCAACACCAATCTTTTCAAAATGATCAGGAATACTTCGCGATGTATAGTAATTACCCTCCACATACCATAACGCAATATTTGCCAACGCATTCCCTGATACACCCCTCTCGAATAATGGTGCCCTACCGCATTAGCGATAAGAACACGTTCAAGCCAAATGGTGCTGACAACTCCAAACTTCACGGAAAAGTTTGCATAGATCTCCAAAGGGGTGCTGTGTATTTCTTTCTTGGAATCTAGGATACCATCTGCGCTGTGAATCAAATTGTCCAAGTGGTTCCTACAGACACCATAAGTTTATGAGTGTTAACTCTGAGGCGCACCAACATCGATCTACTTCAACACCACCACGTTAACAGAAAATGTCATCACCCTACACTTTACGTGACCAGGTCTTACTATAATTGACCAAAGGTGCTCCGTTGAGCTACTGCGTTGTTTATTAGCAGATTTGATCTATTGGTTTTTACTCAGTCGGCACGTGCTCAGCCACGGATACGCGGGTGAACTGAAACTATGTATCATAACAGTGCACGTGAGTAAACAGCTTCAGCCACAACCTGTACAGTCTGCTAGCAGCCGTACTGATACCAAATTACTGATAAGTAGTTCAGCAGATTTGATAATATAAAAGAAACCCAATTGTGAAAAGTTCGGACTTTGCTGGATTCGAACCAGGAACAGCAACACGCTCAAACATGGCAAATTATTTACCAGCTGAGATGCGACGCCACCCCGTGAGCTCAGAAATGTCAAAGTTGAACCTAGTTACCCACCCAACCAATGTGTCATATGGAATCTACCAAATGACCCAGCCGATTGACTGCCCAAGCAGGATCCATTAGACGATTCACGCTGGAATCCATCAACGCCACCGATGAGCATTGACACTTTTACCGCTATGCAGTTTGACAGGTCTAAACAGATTCTGAGCTTCCGGCCTGGCGTCGTAGCTCAGCTGGTAGAGCATTTGCCTGCGTTTGGTGCACGTTGTCGAAGGTTTGATCCGGCCGTAGTCCAGATTTTCACAATTGGGCCACACTGATAGTGTGCTTGGGCGGCATTCACTCAACCAAAAATTCACCAATGCGAGTGTGTGACTGAATGATTATTGGAAGGGTGCAGGAAACAGAGTTCAAACCTAGTGGCTTCATTAATCTAATTGGTCTACATTTGTCTCACTAGAGTTTTACCGCGGCTTGACCGTTTTTAATCAACCAGAGAAGAATGTCCAACAGCATCAAATTTACGGGTACGCATATAATAATGAAGGCGATTAGTGAGATGGTCATTCAGAAGACTAGTCAGAACCGAAGAGCAATATCAATTTGCCACTCTGAGTTGTCCTTGAGACATTCATAGTTGGATCGGTGTCAGGTTAGAATGTCTCGATGGAGAAACAAGAGACAGTGCTGGTTGGTAACAATATTGACTGGTATTCACTCGTTTTCCCGTGTTATCTTTTTGAGCATCCGACAAGGACTAGTATAATGATAACACCGATGGTGATGGCTAGAAATGTGTCCTATAAAAAAGAGAAAGTAGAATGATCATTGTAATTCTTTGCGGTGCACAACTATGAAGGCAAAATTGTCAGCTCCACGTCAGACACGCGGTGGCGGTGCTGTGGATGTCTTCCTGACATACACCTTGAATTTGCGAAACATAAGTCCATTGAACTACTGACGAGTGGTTTGCGTTCAACCAAATGGAAGTCGAACTTGATTACCAGCTAATATCCGAGTTTTCGAATTTCACTTCTGTTCCCATTAGTTCATTGCTCTGTGATTCATAGTTGGTTTGCATGTGAAGGGAAGGATCGTTCATATTTTCGATTTACTTCACGTAACGTAGTTATAGTACGTATCTTGCGATATGTACGTTGTATGCTTTGGCTTCCGTAGTACATCGCCCATCTTCCCTCCGAAGTAACTCTCAAATAACCAGTGGTCTCGGCGTGCAACGGGTCCCATCTCTGTTGATGCATGAATGTTGTCGTGACACACACGGCCAGCATTAAAAAGACCTAAATATTTCACTTCCGAACTTGTAAATCCTCTCCATAATTACGTCGATATTTTCACCTAAAAGACTGAGTTGTGAGGGGCAACATGCGTGTGAACAATATGTTAGTTTTCTAGTTCTGCAGGCGCAATTATTTTGTCAAATTTATGCTTACACGTCACTGGTCGTGTTCTACTGGGCTTCACGAGAATTTTATCTGCTTAGTTCGCTTAACTGTGACTGAAGTATTTCTGATGAGTAGTAGAAGATTTTGGTTGTCATATACACTTAGGCGAGTTGAACCCGATCGGGGATCTGATCATTAGCGACAAGCGAATGTGGTCAAGCGTTTACATATGATAATTCGGTCGTGCCTAATGTGAGGTCAATGGCGCAGTGGTGAACACGGTTGCCTGCTCATGGAATCATGGTCGAGATTGTAGTCCCGGTATTTGTTGCAATACGCATCACTGACGGGCTCAAATGAGAGCGAAACTTGAGTCTATTCCTTCTGCTGTTCAAAATGGGCTGCCTGGATATTCTATAAAAGATTTTCAAGCCCCCGTTTCACCATACTGCAGCCAGATATCGAATTCTGACAGTCTGCTCGGCAGAGCAAATTTCAAACTGCCGCTACGACATGACTTAATGTGTTTCAGAGGTCTATCGTACATCAGTATATCAAAAACCGTCCACCGTGAGGCTATTGTACTGGCCTGGTGTTGATTTACTCACCTCACGTCGAGTAAATTTCACACTGAATCAGCCTTAATCGTAGAAGTGTTCCCCTGGAATATGTTCCGTTTATAGCTGATGTGCTCAACTGTTGAACTGAACCATAAGAAAAAGCAATCACAGACTGACTGTTCACCAAGCTACCTATTACTTCTGATATACCCGAGATGTTTGTTCGAATTGCTGAACACATCGAATTATTCGGAACAGATATTACCCTACTCACAATTATCAAGTAGGTAGAATGTTTTGAGGATTACTTGTGATTGGTTGCCAGTGAGGGACTATTTTATTTCATATAAACTGAACAGCGTTCAAAATTGATCGCGTCTGTTGCATTTCCATAGACTTTTCGGCTAGCCCCATTTTTGAAAAAAGCACTCCATTCTCTAATTCCACTCCAGTTAACGCTTGTCGGTTGTCTATATCAATGCCACGCTCGAGATCTGAGCTCCGACCACATTTTCATTAGGCAACCATGTTGACCGGTGAGCCATTGACATCAAATTGGGCATGGTTGCAACATCACATGCAAACTCACGACAAGGCTCGATTGTGCATGATGCCCAGATTGTCCGATTGGCTCGAGATGAGGAACAGGAGGTGTACTGTTGACTTCATCTGTTGATCCGAGGATCAGTGCTTCCGTCCAAGGTGGAGCAACTGGAACCATGGATTTGCTGTGCAATATTTTGATGCACCAATGAGGTTTAACAGATTATTTTGAAAATTGGGCATGATACTATTTGGGGTTTATATATTATATATATCAGTGTTTACCGTTTTGACACTTGCGAGGTGTATTGGCTGGGTGATTCATTCGCGATATCTCAAATTATGCACCGAAGCATCACAAATAATATGGTGCGAGATAAAATCTGAAGATCTCTGATGAGCGGTGGATAATTTTGATTGATCTGACTCATCAACCACTGACCACGGCTCTCATCTTTCCTCAAACTTGTCAGTCATTTCCATGAAAAATGCAATGGACTCGATTACCACCCACGTTGAAGGATGTCAGCAGTGTATATCCTTGTCTAATGTCAGGTTACTCAAACAGTGGGCAACACTATTGACACCTGAAGATTGGACTGTCTTTAAAAGCCCATTTTTGAAAAAAGCACTCCAGTCTGGAGTCTCACTTTAGTTAACGCTTGTCGGTTGTCTATATCAATGCCACGCTCGAGATCTGAGCTCCGACCACATTTTCATTAGGCAACCATGTTGACCGGTGAGCCATTGACATCAAATTGGCATGGTTGCAACATCACATGCAAACTCACGACAAGGCTCGATTGTGCATGATGCCCAGATTGTCCGATTCGCTCGAGATGAGGAACAGGATGTGTACTGTTGACTTCATCTGTTGATCCGAGGATCAGTGCTTCCGTCCAAGGTGGAGCAACTGGAACCATGGATTTGCTGTGCAATATTTTGATGACCAATGAGGTTTAACAGATTATTTTGAAAATTGGGCATGATACTATTTGGGGTTATATATATCAGTGTTTACCGTTTTGACACTTGCGAGGTGTATTGGCTGGGTGATTCATTCGCGATATCTCAAATTATGCACCGAAGCATCACAAATAATATGGTGCGAGATAAAATCTGAAGATCTCTGATGAGCGGTGGATAATTTTGATTGATCTGACTCATCAACCACTGACCACGGCTCTCATCTTTCCTCAAACTTGTCAGTCATTTCCATGAAAAATGCAATGGACTCGATTACCACCCACGTTGAAGGATGTCAGCAGTGTATATCCTTGTCTAATGTCAGGTTAACTCAAACAGTGGCCAACACTATTGACACCTGAAGTTAGACTGGCTTTAAAAGCCCTAAAATGGGTGGAATTTCTACAAATGACCAGTTCCAATGAAGGGAATTCGTGTTCTGTGCTCATCTTCAGATACTGTTGACTATGGGAGCAAAATACCAGTAGGCAATTGCCAATAATGTTCCACTTTTATAAGACCAGATTACTTTAACTTGAAATCGCCAATAAGATAAGTTAAATGATTACCTGTAGAGAGACAGTGCCGATTCCTAGATGGTACAGATAGGGCTTTGGAATGAACATTGAGAAGAACAGTATTGACCAAGAGGCTGCCACATACAAAAGCATGGAGGTCATTCGATGGACGTGGACACTGAAATGAAATGTACTCTGACACGTGCCAGTTAGAATTAGTGGCGAAATCATTAAATCAACCAGGCATATGAATATACCGTTAATTTCGGTCTATAACATTAATTAGCGGTTTCAATTAGAGGCAATAGCCCGCCACATCACTTTTAAATATCCTTATTGACCTTCACGGCAACAACTAGTTTACTACAAAATGGAACTGACATGACTTCACCAAATCAACTTCTTCATTAATGGGCTTGTGAGTATCTGCAAGTTTTTCTAAACTCTACCATGTTGCCTAGAACGGTGAGTTTCGTCTGGGCTAAGCTCTGACCCGCTTATTATTGCACAGAGTGTGACCGAGTTCAACGTTGACCTACCGCATCAGGAATCGTCATTTGGATATAATAACAAGTTGTTGAGGTTGGTTTGATCTTAGCATTTGTTCCGGGAAACGTGACGCAACGTTCATGCCTGTGTATGCATCACTCGTTACAAGCGGAGTAGCTCCTATGAACAAAATGAATTCCATAGATTGTCAAAATCTTCATATGGGAGATTGTGTCGGACTATGGACTATCCTATCATGGCCATCAAAATACGCTCATGAAATTCTCCAATAGTTCAACTGTGTGGGAAAGTTTGAGGAAAGCTCTCGGAGGTTGAGTCAATGAGGCTGACGAAAATTCAACGACACCCTGGAATGTGATCTACCGATTTGACCTCATGAGCTAATACATGTTATCCATGATGAGGAAAAATGCTAATAGCCAGTATTCAACAACTTGTAAAACACTGAACTCACAGCAATTTTTCTATCATCAATGGTCCCAGATATGCAGGCGTTTCAATATTACACTCAACCAGCAGACGAACGACCAAGCCGATCAATACATTTGCTGCCATGGTACCAACGAAAATGTGGAACAGGAAGGATTCTCGCGCTGGTAAGCAGAGTAGTCCCTCACCAAATGCGATCAACAAGTAACGAAGGGACGGTGATCATGACCACCGGAACAAAGAAACCGAACATTAGATTGCATTTAACTTTCATCCTGGAATTTCCCAGTATGAGGATTTGAAATGTGGCGACCATCTCGCAACACAGCCAGCTCGTTGTCATAATACCAGCTGCGTACAAACACATACTGACAACGTGACAACCAACACGAGAACGAGATGACGAACGACTGGGCCAACATAGCTCCATGAAGAAAAGCAAACGACGCACATAGAATGAAGTGTAGTATGGGAATGCTGCGAAAACGAGACCTAACCAGCTTGAACATGGTAATTCCCTGGAGAACCAGTGAACATAATAATCACAACTGATTGATGCTCTTCATTTCGCATTCAAAACAAGTCCAGTATGACGCATTGCGTACGCTTGTATCCTGGGTGTCACTGAGCACTGTGTGTGCATCATGTATCGGACAAATGCAATCAATGTGAGTTTGGTTAGATTTGATGTTGTCGCAACTAACAGTGTTCCAATTAACCGTGTTCAGATTGTGCGTTTCAAGAAAAGCACAACGAACCGGATATGCTGTATTGCATGGTCTCAGATCACTCAGGTTGGGCACATTCCACTTCATTCTACCAGTAGTTCTGTAATAAAATGCTTGCTCACATTCCTGTCGACTGGTGAAAAGTAATGTCAACTCGATTGGTCTGTTTATGTGGAATACCAATTTCCAGAATCGCCCAGGTAGCTCTCTGCAAAAAAGTGCATCGCAATTTCACGCTCGAATTTATCTGTTAGTTCTTCGGTTTTCGTAACCAGTGGGCTGTACT
>LOND01009285.1:9336-20363 GCA_014220965.1 Paragonimus kellicotti | reverse complement strand
ATCTGGTAGTACTTCCCAGAACATAGACGTATCGTTGGCTACATGTGCCGTACTTAAGTGTAATCGGAATCAGATTTCGATCCCCTATTCACTGAGCCCCCGTGTCGGGCTAACCTGTCACTTCCAAGTGGGACAGACTTTTGAGACTACGGGTGGGTCTCCACAGGGAATCCTCGCAACTTTTTTCTCCTCCTGTCATCTTTTTACACCAGAGTCTTCGGGTGGGTTCCTGCAATAAAACTCCATACCTTTTTGCCTCACGGATCAGGTTTTTGAGGCAGAGGTTCCGGGTGGTGTCCACTAGGTCAGCCTTTTTTCACGTCACAAACGGCCAGAAAGCATCCGAAGTTATCGCTTCCCCGACAGACGAGTTTACTCGTTTTTACATCCGTCTTTTCCTGTCCCCAATGAGTCTTTCTTGAAGTCAAGATAGCTGGTTAACCTTGGCGCTTTTAATGCCCGCACTCTGTTTCAAACAGGTGAGCAAGCTGTTCTGGCGAGCACTGTTAAGTGTGGAACTGGGTGTGTTGTGTTTCCGAAACGATCTCAGCGTTGCTATTCATCTGATTTTGTCTTCTACTAATGCTAGGGATCAGCGGTTCTTTCTCGGGGCCTTTGGTGACGATGAGGCCAAATCGCGTGGTGAAGCTAGAGCTTTTAGACAAAGCAAGGCCTACCTGACTCGATCCCAGTGAATGGTCACTTGAGTGCAGTCAGAATTAATGCTTCGGTCAAAGTCTACGGACACAAATTGGAAAGACTGTTTTGTCACCTGCATGCATCTTAACAGACAACAGGCCTAGATGCTGTCAAGAACGTCTTGTATAGTACCCTCCTTGTTCTTTGAGGCAACCTGAGCACTCGAACTCATTGTGCTAGATGTGTATAAGAGACGCACAATTTGGTCGTCTTGTCCGAGAAAGGAAGCGGCTGGCGGGATGTCACAACGAGACTGGACCTTGACGTGGTGTGACGGCTTGCGCATCTCGATGACCTATTGGGCTAAACTGGACGGTGTGATCACCACACCGATAGAGTCACTCATACCAGGCAGGCCAATGGGTAGAGGTCTGACAAACCAGTCTCCTGGTCCTCCAGGTTGGGGGTTGGAAGAAGGTTGGCATCTTTTTCCGGAAAAAGTACCAGTTCTGGTACATTGCCACCCAACCGCTGCCTTGCGGTACAGGCTTTTGAGCCAAAGGCTTTGGTTGAGAACCCTAATCGTTCTCCTGTCTAGGTCTGGGCGTCCTGGCAGTATCTCAGCCCACACACAACCATGAATATTCACAATAACAATAAATCCATACTGCATCGGCCGTCTCGCAGTATAAACCGGGTCGCCCTATCTGCTGCATACAGCAGGGTGGATAGGCGAAAACATGCTACTGCTGACCAAATAACATTTACTACTTTAAGCCCTCAACCACGATTGTAATCACCCTCGATAGTCCTCTCGTCGTAAGTCTCATATCCGAGGGCATATTGTCAACGCACGTACCACGTTTTAGTCAATGCCATATTGATTTCTTCAGTTTCGGTCAACAGCCTCACTTAATTTGCCTTCTCAGAAACTAGAACCGTAGACTCAGATTACACTAGTGCTATCATTATGCTTGCCGACGGTGGGCAGTCAGTTCAATTTTGATGACAGAAATATCGTTGTATCGCCTGTGGCGCCTGTTGTCAAAGCTCAAAGTGCGTTTTCTGGATTGACGAAATGCGTGAATCTACATTTAGCTAGGGCAGTAACAGTGGGAATATAACATGTTTCAGTGATTGAACTGACATGACGGCTGGCAGTAGTGTTTCATGGCGGTCTTACTTATCACTAAAGCCGGACTAGTGTTCAGAATTCTGTGGCGTCTTTGATGCGTTCACGACGTTTTCCCCACTAAACAAAAGGTTATGCAGCGTGGCAGTGAGCTGCGATATTGTACTATTATATTACAATCTATCTGTTCCGGTTCGCGTCGCATATCAGTTTTGAACGACTGATGTCTGTTTGTTTTCGCCCGTGTGTGTTATGAACATCACAAAGTTAATATGAGGTTGGCGCCGTCTGCAGAGAGTAGTTGACATTTTACACGAAGTTCCAATTCCCTAATTAAGGTAACTGATCACTGATCACATCTCGCCTCGTTTGTGGTTTCTAGGTTTGACTGAATAAAACAGCACAATGGACGGCTTATAAATTGGCGAGGGGCATGGTGGAAATAACATTAGGTTTGGATTTTGCTGCCTCTTCCTGGCTCCCCAACTGAAATTCCAATGAGTCTCGTGGTCACGTGATGGGAGTGGAGGAATTTAGCCGATGGTAACAGCAGGTATACTGTTCCACGCGTCATCACAGCTCCCTTTTTTCATTACAGATTTAAATGGGAAAAATTGCGTGCACTGTAAAAGGGTGCAGATGCCTGTTTAGTGCTTCTCATTTTTGTGTGATTCTGCTATTTCTGTATTTCTGTTAGTTATGTTTGTTCGTTTTGATTGACACGATCTGTCTTCTGATAGGTGATACATTTGTATGTGTATACTTTAGGCATCAATTCTAGTCTGATTAGTTGGCTCCGGTAAATGTAAAGCGAATAGTTTTAAACTAGCCAAATTGATTTAGCTCGTCAATCTCTTAATGTATGTGCAAATACCCTGTGTCAAATATAACATGTAATCACTGTATGTGCACATTTCTCTCCAGATATTGCAGTTCATCAAAGGTACTGTCGCAGAAGGCGCTCCAGTGGTACCCATCTCCGCACAGCTGAAGTATAACATCGATGTAGTCTGCGACTACATTGTCAACCATATTCCTGTTCCCATCCGTGATTTTACTTCAGCTCCTCGTTTAATCGGTATGTCTAGTTTGTCTGCCTGTTTTTACTCCTGAACTTGCCCGTTGAGACGCTGCAACTATCAGTAGTCCTTCAACCACTTCGCCTGATTACGACCGACACCCATGAGTGAGTATATCCGTATGTATTCAGTACACGTGTCGGCTTGTGCGGAGTTATTGCAGTGGTGTCGATCGGACGACTATTATCAGCTCATCGCATCCTGACCCCAATTGGCGGTCTTGCACACTGGATCAGCCAACAGAGCAGAAGTGCACCGTGGGCATCGAATGTTGATACAGACAGGTCTTTGTAACCAGAAAGCTTGAAAAAGCTCCGAGTTCTTAAACTCGACGACTGATAGCACCGTCACGTTTTGGGTCGAAGTTGCCTCTGTCTAACCAAGAATCTTTGAACATCCCGATCAAAAATTCGACAGAAAAATAGCCGATCAAGAAGAGAACGGGCCGACAGGCAAGACAAAGTACTCCGATTAAAGGTTACGCTATTTCTAATACTTGCAACTCCCGGTTAGATGAGAATTGACAGGTTAAAGAACGTCTGATCAGACGACAAATGGCAGACCTCAAACAGCTGAAAGGACAGAGTGCAGTAAATAAGCAACACTTGATCATCTGCCGTTTGGGTCAGGTTCGTTTATAGTTGATCAAATCTTTTAGAACAGCTAAAGTGAGCCAGACGTGAGGTGACAAAACCAGCTGAAAACGATTGGATGTCCTCGCGTTGTGCATCGTTTCCGACCAACTTTGCTTGAGCAAAGTAATGTTTGTAACTCCGCGCAATCCGACACACACTGAATATACTCGGATGTACCCACTCAGGTGTCGGTCGCAATCAGGCGATCTATTTAAAAAAGACTATTGACAGGTAATCTAGTGATTAAGTCCTTCCTTATGTTTCCTGATGGTATGTTCATTTACGTAAGACTGATATTGCCCACAGTTGTCTACCCCTTTTAAACTGATCCGGAGAGCTGAGCTGACTATGGCTTTCTTCCTTTTAAGCACGATCGTATCAATCAGGCCAATGAGGAGCAGCAGTCAGATGAAAAGCGGTTACACACAGGTTGCTGCGTATCGCATTGTTGATCGTCTAAGAGTGCTTGAATAATAAGGTGCGGTCCAACGAGCATGCAACAGAACTACTTCCATAATTGTAGCATCACCGCCCTTTTCATAAGTTCGATGGAAATTAGAAATTGTACCTCCAACCAAAGAGCTTTCGATCGTTCAATGGTTATCAATGGTTGTTTTATCCAGTACGGTCAAATATCTGGTAGTACTTCCCAGAACATAGACGTATCGTTGGCTACATGTGCCGTATGCACCCAAGTAGGTTATTAGAAAATATTTCCTACCTATAATAGATAACAGCATACTGAGACTGTTGATCAGTTGTATTTGTATGACGAGTCGAGGTGTTATTTACCTCCCTTAAGTACTTGCTAGACGAAACTCGAGGTACTGTTACCATGATTGATCGTGTTTATTTGGATTCCTTGTTAATTCGCACTGGTATCTTTTATACTATTTGTCCTTTTCGATTCTAAGAACATTTTGGATTTTTGGTCCTCATTGGATATAACGTTTATTTATGTAATTGTAAAAGCCTGATGAGAATTACCGAAAACAGCTGTTCGCAAAATTGACTTCTTATGAATTTTACGGGAATCTGGAGAGGAGAGAGCTTACCAGTATCACGGAAACGAATGATTCTCGTTGCTGAGCTAACAATCCTTTTGCTTGTTCCGGATGGGTTGTTGTATAGTGTCTTAAAGACACCACGTAACACCGACAAAGTAAAGTGATTCCTAGTTTTTGTCCGCGTCTGTACAAATTCGTGCAATTTCACTTGACGGAATGCGGTTTAGTTGCCCATTGTAGTTTATTCGATGTCTGATATTACAGACTGGTCTGTGTCGACGATACACGTATCTCTATTGGTGTCGTCTCTGCTGTTCAGTGTGTTCGTCTTGTGCACAAATTGATCAGATCATTGTCTTGTTTGCACACTGATAGCACGTGCTAGCCATTCGTTTTTGAGTGCGTGCACGATGCGTTCGTGAGAGTTATACGTGCCTTGAATAATCGACCCGTTTTTCGTCGAGCTTGTGATGAAAGGAGTGATTCTATAGATGCGATGGGGACAATTTGAACACTGTTCGAAGCAAGGTTGTTGGGCTTCTAGGTGATCAGTTTAAGGACAATTTATTCATTCTCCTGTTTTTATAGTGTCATTAGATATAAAATTATTCGTACGGTTATTTGTCAGCAGCGTACTGGAAGAATTTTTTATGTGCGCAACTCCGATTCTCTAAGTTGAATGGTTTTGAAGTCCCACACTTATCGTGATCGATCGTGAGGTGTTTTAACTAAACTGATTGTGCCCAGCCTATACGACTAGTTGGTCATGTGAAAACATTTCGCCATAACATATTAGTTGCCAGTTATTCTTCGAGACCTGTTATGGAGTTGTGACGTAATAATGTCTCTTTCTTATTTTCATCATCATCCACAACAGCCTTGAGTCTGACCAGGAGGCATTGCGGCTCACCTCAGCAGTAAAGTGTAGCGTTCTAGACCTACTCTATGTATTGTTCCAAGAATGACTATGTGATCGCTTAGAATGAAATTACGAAAGAGGTCATTACTAATCAGTCCTCTCGTTTCCAGGCACGTTTCCTTCGTTGATTGTCCCGGCCATGACATTCTTATGGCCACAATGCTGAACGGGGCCGCAGTGATGGATGCTGCCCTGCTGCTTATTGCCAGCAATGAGCCTTGTCCGCAACCTCAAACCAGTGAACATCTAGCCGCGGTGGAAATTATGCGACTGAAGTACATCATCATTTTGCAAAATAAGATCGACTTGATCAAGGAAAGTCAGGCGCGTGAGCAGTACGATCAGGTAAGTCTTATGACACTTCCGTCGTCTCAGTTCGATGTTGGTGGTCCTTACTGTCCTTGTTGCAACGACTCACATGCATGGACTGCATCCATACGAGTTTATTATTTGGTGAACAAAAATGTGTTCCTTTAATGATCAGTCATTTTTAGCCAACACACTCTTGATTGAAACAGTGACTGTCTTTTGACTCATACATGTCAACAGTGTGTAGAAGTCATGATTATCAAAAATCTGATAACTCTCTGTGCACGGAATGTCAAGTTTTATTTCAATGGTGACAGTTGTAAGTTAGTCAGCGGACTAGCAATGAGGAGCCCGCTGTGTCCATTGTTTGATGATAATCTCACGGCGAAATTGAAACAAGAAAAAGCAGATTCAGTCAGTCAGGTTGAGCTTCACAAATGATATCTGGATGATATATTCATGGTAATGAAAAGCCCAAACCAACTGGAAAAACTTCTGACCACAATTTAACTCACGTGATCGCAACCTTCATTCCAAATTAACTGTTTAAAATATAATTCAATGAATTTCGTAATGTGTCAGTCACCAGAAAATCCGATTGGACAGTGAGACCAACAATGTACCGGAAACTCATGTGAACCAGACAGTACTATGACTTTTCTACTGTCTCGCCCATGTTGCACAAACGTTCTGTATATCAATCACTGTACCACAGAGCTGGAAAAATATGCACGACTGAAAAAAATACAGGAAGAATCAGGATAACGAAAACATGAGTTGCGTTCGAATAAGTATCCGGACATTTTAACTGAACGTCAAAGCCAGTTGTCCGTTCACCACGCGAACGAATGCAGAAGGCAGTTTTCATTGGGTTACCCTAAAATAAGGGCGAAACATTAATGATAAGATTAAAGAAAAGTCCCGGACCAAATGTATGTTCGACAAGTATGGACCCGGATGCAAAATCCGGAGTCCAAACCAAACATCATACCGAAAAGACCAGCCTCCTAACCGAGTCGAGTTAGTGAACGACACCAACACACCATTGTAACCATTGCCAAGTACCTGGTACGGGGGTGTACACACATTGCAGGACCCGTGAAGTTTTTCCGTCATCTGTTGAAAAATTGCAGGAGCCGTCTTTATGTATTGGAACAGTCCGTGGTAGGTGTCGATAATGACAAAATCAAGAGATAAGCGTCAGCAAGTTCCAGTTTGGGGAAACAATTTCCGCCATTGAAGGTTGTGTACAGATCGTTGGATATCGGAACGTGCATTGCAGTTCGATTCCAAAGCAGAATTGAGACTGGTTGAAAAATAGGCACAGGTTCGAATAGAGCCATCGGCATTCTTGACCAAAAAAAAACTGAAGTGGTCCGAGCAGAATACGACACAGGAATGAGGACGCCCTGTTCCTCAAGGCGTTTGAGCTCTGCGTCCACAAGTGCCAAAGCTGCGTACGGTACCGGTCTTTTCGGACGGAAGACGGGTTGAGCTCCTGGAGATAGATGCAGGATTGCTTGAGTCTGAGAGCAGCGTCCCAGACCTTCCTGAAACACTGGCGCGAACCGTTGTACGATTTCAGTTGTCGCATTGCATGGATGCGGCAGGGGACCGCACTTGGTTGCAGATTGCTCGAATTGGAAAATCGGCCAGGCCAAGTTGTTCCAGCCAATCGAGCCTCAGCAAATTGAGATTCGAGCCAGAGACGTAGCAGGAACCGTTAATAGTTGTGCCTCGGAATGAGACGCAACACTGCAATTGGCCAGTCAATTGCAAAAGGCCGCCACAGGCGCTGGTGACGGATTGAGACGTCCGTCGAACTGGGGGGTTGGTCGAGTGTTTTTTATAGATTTTCCGAGATAGCTGTACTATTCGACTCAGTGTCTAGCTACACTTGAACTGAGAAGCCTTTTACTAGCACCGACACGAACTTCTGTCGACTTGAAAGTGGTCAGCAGGTCCAGGGATCTGCCAACCGGTCTGGATCTCAGTCTTGATTTCAACTTGGGTTTTTATCATGACTTGTAGATTGAGAAACCACTGTCAATATGCCGGGTTCGACAGAATTTGTCTTCGCGTCCCAGTTGACCACATCGAGAGCAACGGTGCCGTCCGAGAGGACAGTCACGATGAGCGTAACAGAAGCCACAGTGTCTGCGCGGAGACGGAGATGACTTATTGACGTTTGAACGATGAATACGTGAGGCTAGTCTCATGTTAAGTGAACTAAGGCCAGGATTCCGTGGGAAGTCATGGTCTGGCGTACCATCGCCCAAATCGTGTGTAAATAAGCCAGAACGTACTGCGTGTACGGCACTGGTACCGCGTTGGACAACTGCGAGTTGTTTGAGGCTGATAAGAAGATGCCACTCATTGGTGAACATTTGAAAAGTCGCCGTGGGGTCATACTTGAACTTGCTTAGCAGGCGAGTACGGCTATGGTCTGTGCGTCTTTCGGAGAGTGTAGACAATCGCGAACGAACATCGGACATTTGGTCCTTGGTAAGCGAACCAAGCTTGAAACGCTAACACTTGCGATTGACCACACCGGTATAAGTGACGTAGGCGTCGTCGTCCTCATCTGACTTGGCCAGTTTCAGACACTTGCATCCTGTGTTGAACAATGGAGATGGTGCACAGCTTCTCGAACGTCCTGAACGGAGCTGTCACGTGGGTTCTTTCGAAGAACGAAGTTGACGTACTCCTCTTGCTCAACAATACCAAGTTTGCACAGGATAAGATGGACCTTTCACTGTTCGTTCTGCTTACCAAAACTGACACTGAACAGGTCTTCGTACCTGTCTGAACCAGGCAGCAAACGTCAAGTAAGCATGGACATGGTGATAAAACTCGATGATGCCACTTGCGATAACGTCAGCTCATCGTTTCCCGCCAGTTGACGCAGGCGGAACCAAGTTTGACATAGATAAATGATCAGCGCTACGCGAGAAAACGTTTTAACTCAACAGATCCGTCAACCATAATTGAAAACCGCCAAACCTGTTCGCCAGAATGAAATTGGATCTGCGGTTCATGATAGCATAAATGGCTACAACAGATAATAGAACAACGGTCAACAACATGGCGGATAACGCAACGACGGATAACAGACGATGGAGTATACATTACATTAAATCAGAACTTCCCAGCCAACCCAACCAACCAAGGCTAATACATGAAGATAGAAAGAATTAAGGCCTTCAAACAGACCTTTGTAATGTTGCTCACTCCGAAAGCAACAGATTCACGAACCCGTTCATAATCATAGGGTTTGTGACCAATACAAAAAACAAGGCCGAAAAATGGACCAAACAAAACTTCAAACATTACAGGGGCCCAAATAAGAAGACGAGCATGTAGGCCGGATGCCAAAAATGGTAACGAAGGCCGAGAGTGCCCTTGAGGGGTGGAGAACCATATCTGTGCCAACTTTGAAAGTCACTTCCTCGATCATTAAAAATAGTAGTTAAGGTCACTAACTCACCAATGAGTGCGACTGACTAAATGGAGTTCTCTGACGGCATGCAGTAAATATTTTCAGGTGACATCTGTCTGTCGGTGCTATTACGTGCAATATAACCGGCCAGGCCCCACAGCCACTATAACCGTCCTGACTTTTGGTAGGGATATCGATCCAGCATGTATCATTGCGATCCAAGATTCTTGTAGTTTTCTGAGACGTTTGCAACCAACCGATCGAAGTCGACCTTGTGTGTTCAAAAATAGGTATTCATGGACTTGACCCTTTCTTAAATTTAGTGACTGGTATATAACAGAGAGCCTCGTTTGTGAGTAGTATAGTGCGCATATTTGGGAACTAAAGGGCAAGTATCAACCTACAAGAAGATTATGGACCAGAACCGATTACTGGAATAGTGCGTACACTTTATAGGGAATGTGTAACCCGGGCGAACAACAATCTACTGCTGCCCAATGTGTGTAAATACACGTCAGCCTGTGCAAGTGAGTGCGTGCGTTCGTGGATCCTATGTTTTAACATAACCTGTACGGATTTGTTTCGATAAACAACTTCGCAGGCCGACCATCTTTTGCGGTTACAACAGTGACTTACCCTGACCAGCTGACTAATCATATATCCCCCTATCGTTGTGATATATAAAAAAACAAATCGTGTTGTTGCAAATTCCCTACTGATAGTTTAATACGAAATGCGTATATCTACCGTTTTTCATGTTTACAAATTGGAACTAGGTGTTTAACTGCCATTTTGTCAGCCATTGAACATATCCAGCTCAACAGAGTCCTGTTTGGTCACATGAACAGATCAAGGCGATCAGTGAGAATTTATGCCGAATGAATGTTCGTCACAAATCGAGTGAGCGACGTAAATATTAACAAACAATAGAATTACAGTTCCTCATTCACTGTAGGTGGATAAGTAACAAGTTCGTTCACGCACGGGTAAACCGTGTGTCATGTTTGAATGAGAACAACCTACATCAAACATACATCAGATTTATACGGACTGAGTGCCACAAGTCACGAGATATTTTTTCATGTCCCAGGCCGTTTTTAGCCAGATGTTAGCAGGTCATCATCTGCCTGTTTAACTTCCCCGTTCACAATTTGATACCTGATTAGATCTTGCTTTTTATAACGTTTTATGGAACAACCATTTTATTTTGAAATCAACATTTTACAATTAACTCTGAAAAGCCATCACTTTCTCCACGAGAATCATTCTATTTTGAGGTATCTGCTAAGCAAACTGCAGCTTTGGGATTTTGTTCAATTACACCTCGGAACGTAGCATCTCTTATTTGTAATAGTCTCTTGTAACACTACAAATTAGGGACTTGGATTAGCCCAAGAAATCGTGCTTGAACTAAAACCTTCCACGCAAGTAATAGGGAGAAGATTACGGACTGGTTGTTGTAAGCAGTTGTTATTCATAAGACAAGAACACGTATCTATCGATGTAAATCAATATTAGGAAGATCAGAGTCTGTCATTGGCTGATCATAAAGGCACATGCAAAGTCACAAGCTGTAGGCGGACTGGTGCAATACAGAAAAAATTTAGCGAGTAACGGAAGGTGTAACATTGGAACTTTTTGTCCAGTTCTGATATGGTATCGTAAGCAGACAGATGGACTGTTCCCTAACTTGACCGTTTATTGTGTCGGGGTTCGTATAAAAAGTAAATCGATTTGGTTTTCAGTCCATTTATCCAAACAACTTTCATTAACTCAATCACGCATCACTCTGGTTGATGTCCCTTAACAGATCAATCACGGCAATGCGTATCGCTTTTGCTAACATTTTTCATACCAGCTGTTATTGT
>LOND01009282.1:3474-17410 GCA_014220965.1 Paragonimus kellicotti | reverse complement strand
TAGACTTTTTATTCAGGGCCGATACATGTAGTGCAATGTGTCCTAACAAGCTTTGTCTCAGGATTCTGAAAAAAAGTGGCCGACAGCACGGCAGGACATTCTGTTGAAACAGGTGCTCAGGACTAGCATTTTCTCTAGTGTGACAGAAGTTACGGTCACTCTTATCTTCAAGACAGGTGACCGGCGCTCGCCTGCCAGCTGTCTCCAGTAAACCTCCCAGCAAGTGACAAGTGTGCACAAATATCACTCGTGGAGGCTCGGGCAATACCTTCGTGGTTTGCAGCGCATTCGGAAAAACAAGCATCTCGAATATGGCATCGAAGATCTACTGATACATCTGGATTTCGTCTTAACTATATTGCAGCCATCACCTTGAAGTGGCCGCGGGAAATTGCCTTGCTTTCCCGCACTCAAACGAGGAAGCCTTTCAAACGTTTAAGTAAGGCTGCTACTTAAGTAAACAAATCAAGTCGTGTACACCAACACGGGGAAAAGCAGACTCACCATTCAGTGTATCCAGCGCCCAGCCACCAGATTAGCCACAGATCTAAGAGATATCGCATACCAGTGCCAGCTTGAAATTCCCACACAATTTCCTCTGGAGCAGGTCCCATGAAACAATCTTTTACGGCGTCGACTGATAACGACTGACGGGGCACGACATTAAGCCCGTAGTGAAATCACCCACGACGTCCCCAAGTTTCTAAACTTCGTGTGAAGTGAGAGTTGCTTTATTAGTACCTCCGAATTTATCCACATTACCTTGGGAACGCAAGTAGGCCGAAGAATGCTAGCATCAAACTGAGTGTGTTTCCGTGGCTACTGAGGCATTACTCAGGACTGTATAACAAATACGCATCATCTTCACTACAATAGGCTACATTCCCCAGAATAACAGTGTTTTAACCATTGTCCTTGGGAACGCCGCTCAACCAGTCTGACGCTTGCATGAATTCCGCATGCCGACTGGAGCTTCCATTGACGTTGGTTCTGTTTGGCGCCTGTCGTACGGTTGTGCTAGAGGCTCTTCAGCGTCCGTCTCCCCGGTACATTCCACTTGTTGCACTAAAGTCGCTTGTGTGCGGGTAGTAAATCGATAAATAAAGTTTGTCTGAAGTCTCACCGTTTTCACATTGCGGCCTGGGAAATCTTGGTGAAAAAAAGAGCAGATAATTAGTTTTGCGATGAGCCTTACAGGCTACCATCTCCTCACCTTCCTTCAACAGTTATTCTTTCCTCATAGGACTATCAAACACTTGAACAGTCCTCTATTTTGAGGTCGTTAGTTACGCTTCTAGTGATTGCTTTGAGGCTCTAATAGGTTGCCACTCACTTAAAACTTTTCATAGTGGTAGATTTACTATGTTTTCAATGCTTGGTTTAATCCACAACAGGTCACCGACGAAGTTTCACATAATTGTTCGCTGCATTGAGTTACCTGTCGATGACAATTATCAGGAGCCTACAAACAGCGCAATAGTCTGTATATTGCCATGACCGAGGAGAAAAATATGTGTAACCAGTAAGCGTCCCGCGTGCACCGTGCGGGACAAAAAGTGGGAAATTTCCACGCAAACGGAAGTGTGGTATGGAGTTGGGCTAAACAAACATGTCCCACCGGAGAGTTTCAAGTTGTACAACAAGACGGTAACAAAAATTTAGCCATTTCAAGCAGCCTGTACAACATGTTGTTTATCAGACTTCAAATTTTTCATCCATGAGGTCAATTCCAGGCTCGATTACTGAAAGTCATCTATTCCGACAGGCGTCGCAGCCAGCGTGTCACAAGGACTGTGCAGTTGGAAGTATCTGAACTCAACTTGCTGAACGCGTCAACATCTACGGCCCCCGATCCTGAGACGCTTCTATCAGATGTATCGGTACGCCGTCTATTACATAACCCTAGCAGCAGTCGTATTCACCTTATCACAATTCGGACCCCCACTGCTTGTCTGTCTGCATGAAGCAGGCACCTAAACACTACCGTCATCTTTCACCTATGTATACCAGCGACTTCAAAGTTAGCTGAAACTCAAAGAGTATGGATCCTCGAGTAGTCTTCTGAAGTCCTTTAAATATTGCAGTGCCTTAGACAAAAGCGTGAAGATGGGATCAATTTTAAAACCAAATTTCAGCAAATTCATCGACATAAGATAGTTAACTATTAGTCCGCTGTAAGCGAGACAGAAGGAGACAATTTTGATAGGAAAGGCAAACGAGCACAGAAGAAGAAGGCAGTTGGAAGACAGTCGTGAAATACGTCGACCCCGTGTTCATAACTTACGTACACCTCGATAAAATATCAGGCGTCGACAGACCTGCATTACAGTGGCGACTGCATTGCCTCGTGTGAGGCTGTGTTTACAATTATGCACATCTGTTGGGAACCACAGCACTTCGAACGTTTAGTTCTATTAAAGGATAGAAAACCTTCATGCGAATACCTTTGCACCCCTTGAGGCATCATAGTACCGTCGTGTTGAATTATATTTCCCTCGCATGATGTATTATCAGTCGTGTTTAATTCGCTGTTCCGCGATTCACCTGTGCCCTTAGCATTCGAATAGCTTCAAAGAGCCTTCGACCCACTCGCATTTTTGACTAGTAAAAAAGGATGCTACGAGAGGTTGTCCCAACGACTTCAAAATCAGTAACTTTTTGCACAACAACAGTTCTACATCAAGTACAGTTTCGGCTATCAACGTGTGGTTGCTCGAAAGCAACAGATTGACGAGCGTGGACTATTACGACTAACACCCTCGACTTTCCTTATTATGTAGCATTACATCTTTTGTCGTCGATTAATACATGAGCTGGAGGCTAAAAGTGTAAGGTGTTCAAATCAATCGGTTTGTCCTACTTGGTGACAAGAAGGCCTCTGTTGAATTGAAAGGCGAACATTAAAAGCGGTTGAGTACTGATTCTTGTGGTCACATCATCGAACGCAGTCACAGACACTGGTTCAATATCTATAATTAGTGAAAATGCAAGATAAGTCCAAAAAACAAGGAGAAAAAAGAACAACTAACTTCAACACTCAGTCCGCGTAGTTCTGCAGCATTCGAGACAAACGTATTATACGAGCCTGGTTCTCTATAACATTACAACCAAGTGGTCAGAAACCGGGAGGTCCACTTGTAAGAACTACAGATGGCTCAGTTGCACGGGAACCGGTAATTGACGAGCAAGTATCAGCAAGCCGTTAGAATGGGTTGAAAGTGACGTCAGTATGAACAACAATTCATTACGCGCGGTTAGCATAGTCGAGGTGTAACAACACGTTATGTGTCACCATTCTGTTCAACTATGTTTAATCCGTTCAAATTTCTTCCTGGTCCTTGAATACGCGGATTGGCAGCGTCTTGACATCTAAATGAGGAAGATGGTGCGATACGCAAGACTAGGGACTCCGAATAGCCCTAGAAGTTGCACTCGAACTGAACCCTCCAACGTTAATAATAGGGAGAAGACATCATTCTGTTTGCAGTAAGCAGTTCTTAGTCACGAGACGGAAAGCCGAATTTGTGGATTTATGATAGTATCAAAGAAATAGCAGCCTGCCATCAGCTGATCACAATCAGTACACACAAAGTCGCAAATTTTAAGTTAACTGATGCTATAGAGCACAGAGGGATCAGCGACTAACGGAAGGATGTAAGCACTGAGGCTGTTCGTCCAATCCTGATGTAGTATCTTCGACGAGACGTTTGGATTGGTCTTCCTGTTAGATCGTCTATTGTCCCGGGGTCTGGATAAACGGTGAATATAGCAGACTTTTACCATAGATGACTAGCCGTGGCCGTGGATCAGAGGTCCAGTGAACACTCAGTCATTTCTGACTGGTGGTTTATCCCTTGACATTGGAGCCCAGTATATATATATATATATATATGAATGGTGATACGGTATAACGCAGATCTTTTTGCATCTGAGCTGTTCCAAAACCTCCTTCCGACTGACTTGCGTCCTTTGTTTCTGATAAACAGACTTTGTTCTGTTTTGATTTGCGAACATCAGGCCTTAAGTGATCTCTTTCCCGTGTTTAACTGTTCTGAATCTTTATAATTTTAGCACACACGGTGAAGCATAATTCCGTTTATTGCTTAGTTCAACGGGTACAGAAAATAAACCCACACCTACACAGAAATCTCGGGATTCACATATGTTTGACACCGAAGATCTCCTGTGCATGTGACAAGACCGAGGTTTCCAGCGCAAGAAAACTACACTATTGGCAAGGACTTCCGTATTTGGGAGACTGAAGTACTTTGGTTTGTACGACGTTTCCCCCAAACTGACGGACGGCTATAGTGCTTACTCCCATTTCCCCTGAGTATCAGGGGGAAAGTTGTTGACTTTGGTGTTCAAGTGTTTGTCTCACTTCATGCTGCGGAGGGTCTCAAGTCTTTGTCCAGCAGTAGATTACGAAGAGGATTTTACGACCAGTGATAACTGAGAATAGAAGGACCGATGGGTTGCATAAAACAGCTAAGGTGACTGGTGTTTGTGGAAGAGTTGTAAAGTCATGACAAGGGTCAAATTTTTGGAAGCTGACAAGAAGTTATTCGACGGCCGCAGTCAGTTTGTGTTCCCACCTCGAAGTTCTGGAAATCTGGTCAAGGCCGAGAAGCTAGTCGAGCCGCCGGGCAAGGGGAAACTAGCTGAGCTTTAAAGTTTTTTTTCACCCACGCAATCCGGGCGCCCCTGTCAGTCGACTACAGCGACATAGAGCCTGTGTAGGCGTCAATAAGAAGGGTGAATGATGTGTACGAGGCTGTCCAGGAGCAGAGATCAAACGCCGAAGGGCCTGATTGGCGGAGGTTGTTTATTTATGGCCGGCATGGACACGTAGTAAGCTGGTGTCCTTTAGCAGCCCGGAAGCCCAAAAATGACATTGAACTTCCTGTATGTGAGTTTCGCGTTCACCCTGTTTCTGGAGATTAATGTGCTTCACTATGTTCTGTACTGAAAGCATAAACTGGAGTTCAAGACGTCGTTTATATTTTAGATTCCGAGGCAACACGTGGTCCATTTGACAAGGAAACACTCATGACTTGCCAGCTCGGTGTTAATGCGGGGCGTGCCAACTATGTTTTAGCCATGAATGAACAATCGTTTCACATCCTCATATGCGATTGCAAATCTGTGCAGGTTGGGGAGTGAGCGTTGAGTACTTTGAATACGTTGAGGCTGGCTTTATTCCAGAATTACTACCACCTGTCATTATGGGTACCGATTAGTTGATCGTCTCGAGTGTGTCTCGGATCTGTCCGACCGTTCGTTGCGGATGTATGGAAAACTTTTCTCTCCAGAACCTGTATATAAAATCACCATAAGGTCCCACGGGGGCTTCAGAAAAACAGCATCTGGCCTGCCGGAAACCACATGTCTAGTTCCAGTGGCGGCAGCTTGTCGACGGTATTATCTTGCAACTGTCAGTACACGCAGTGCGCAGAGTGCGGGTGGCAGCTGAGGAACAACAGGTGACATTCTGGTGCGAAAAATGATCGCCAGCGCGCAATCAACTTACACGTCGCATCATTAGCACGGGAGAGACGCACCCAATTTGGCAGGCGGCTCCTCGCTTACCAGTCCATTTTCAACGACAACTGGAAAACCTGTTGGGGACAAATGTTGGAGGGAGGTGATATTCAACCGCTAACGTCCTCATGGGCGTTTCCGGTGGTACTGGTCGAGAAAGAGGATGGCTCGTTGAAATTTTATTCTGACCGTAGTCAGTTAAAAGCGGTAACATAAAGACTAGCTTCAACTACCACGCATTGGTTGGATTGTTTGTTCTGCTTCGTAAACCTTGTGGTCAATAACCCTTGATTTATCTTTCGGTTACTGGCAGGTGGTAGTAAAGCCAAGCGAGCACATGGAAACCGCGTTCATGATACCTTCCGGTTTAAACGAATTTAACGTTTTGCTATTCGGATCAATGAATGCGCCGCCCACCTTCTAATAATCAATTTATTAGACTATAGACGACCCAATTCCCAAATGGTGTCTGGTTTGGTTGGGTGGGGTGATAGCGCACACACGTTCTGTTGGCGAACGCTCATGCAATTTACCCAACGTCCATTTATCATCGGCCGAGACTAGGTCGAACGTGAGTCAGACAGTGGGTCCTTTTTACAAACGGAAGCGAAATATTCAGGATGCGTCATCTCTAGAATTGTTGTGGACCGGTGCTCAGGAAAAATTCACAGAGTGAAACAACGGTCGACACCTTTAAACACCTGACGTGGTCCGTAGTTTCCTCAGATCAGTGTCTTACTAATGACGATTCGTTTACCGCTTTCCACACTTCGCTAAACCCATAACAACGCGCAGACAAAAGGGCGTCACGGCTAAACTGGCCAGAAGAGCATTCCTCGGTCACTTGACGAATTGCAAGTGTGTTATGAACCACTTCTTATCTAGCGCTTCCGGACACCAGGGTGGATGAGAAAGCGCTTATCCAACACACTGAAACTAGTGTACCCGCCATAGAAACTGTATTGTCTCCATTGAACAAGAACGACGTGCGGAGTTCGGTTGCTTGCGGCAGCGAAAGACTTAATAAAAACGAAAAGCACCGCAATACTTTGAAAAAGATGCTTTCGTCCGGCACACTCCCTTTAACATTTTCTTCAGGATCTTACCAGAAGGCCGCTGTTGGCTGGTGTCAGTCACGGACGTCCGCTAATTTGTCATGCCACGCTTAGCTTACTCGCAACGTCTGTCAACATGCAGGATCTGGAGTAGTCACGTCCGTGGTGCAAAAAACGTCTATAAAGTTCAGAGCCGGCTGAGCAACAGGTCACGATCCAAACAAGGTGGCCGTACAGGGACAGTCTTTTATTGATAGGGTGTCAAGTTACAAAAATATCAAAACTTGAAAGGTAGAGAACGTGTCGAATCAATACTGTATCTACCGAATCTACAAAGTCCGAAACCAACTATTTAGGCCAGCACGGCCGAATATAACGAATGACGCAATAACGAGAGAAGTAACACACGGAGCGGATGGTCAGCCTTCGGCTGCTTGTTGTATTTGTGGACCAATTTTGTGCAACGTGCAGATACCAAGGAACGGCGTTCATCGAGGTAAGGACTCCGGCGATAGAAGTGGAACGGGTTAGTTCAGCGTTAGACCAGTGTAATTTTTATGAGGTACATCGACAATCTCTTTCCTTCACTCGATAACAATATTAATTCGACCGACATCTTGGTCATATTCAACTTCACACAACGAAACGTGCAATGTTTTTTTAGAGACCGCAGTGAGAATCCAATTAGGCATTTTGGATATACCTTTACATCGTCGGGATGGTGGCTCAATTCAGCGCGATACACAAAAAGGGTATTTGGAATGGTCAGTATATTTCTTTCAGTAGTTTTATTCCACTCGCCCTGTAGAGAAATCTAATTAACTGTTTAACGCATATGGCCGTCAGATCTAGCACAGATGGTACTACTGCTGAAGAATTGACTTTCATACGTACAATATTCATACAAAATGGCTACCCGGAAAGGTTCATAGACAGAGCTATGCAACAGCAGAGTGAAAGGGACCAGCTGCATTCAGCAGAAGAGAAAACTGTGCATTGGATTACTCCTCAAGGGCGACACGCTAGCTGAAACTACCACATGTAGACTCACGAGGGCGGCCAATACAAATTTTTACACCACTCCACTTCTAATCGTGTTTTGTGCTAACGCCGAACAGATGAAGCGCCTGTCGCTGCAGCCGCGTTTTGTGTATACTCATTCACTTGTTCCTGTGGAACCAGTTATGTTGGCCGCACGACCAGACGCTTATCTGAACGGGTCCGATAACACCACCCAGCTTGGCTCAACAGTGGAATAACGAAATCGGTCAACAGTGCTATATTATTACGCTTGGTGGAGTCGAATCCCTCTGTCAATGTGACGGAAGGATTTCGCCCAATATACCGAGTTAAGGTCGCTTGATCAATGATAGCGGGGCGTAGGATTATGTCCACAGCTGGAGCTATTGGAATTCGATCGTACAACCAACCCCTGTGCGCTCACAGACATTTTATTCAGACTTCGGATCTGCCATGACCAACACCACATTTTAATAGCCTGTTAGGACGCAAAGTTCAAGTAGGTACTTGATTACAGCGTGGCATCGAATCGACTGACCTCATTGACCACCCGTCCCCCGTTCACCCTCTTTATGACTTCCCTGCAAAATGTGCAACATGAATGTGATGAATTCAGTCTGTTGATGAATCACCGGAAAAGAGCTTATTCGCTATTCAGTATTTTCCATCTTAACGATAACCCTGTAACAGAACATAGCATGAACAGATATGAGACAGGTCCAGTAAGCCCTACACACGGCTTACGCCAGTGAGAACCGACATGGCTCTGACAACGTAGTAGCATGCTCTTACAATATCAGTATCAAACCGTGTGCGTTTGCTAGTTCTCATCGCGCGCTTCGAACCACAAAACGTGAGTTAAGCTAACCAAGCAGACAAGCGGATGTTTAGCAGTCGGAAGTGAGAAAGGACTGATTGCACGAGAGCACGTTTCGACAAGTAAACTACTATTTCTGGGTAACGCATCGAAAATAACTTTCGTCAGGAGACCAGTTGGTTGCGCGTGATTCGGAATGTACGGGTCATGATTAACGTGAGATCAGTGAATAAAAGTAGGCAGCGTGATCGGTAAACTTCTATTACCAACACGACCTTCGTCACAAACCTAACAAGGAGCAGCTACCTCAATGACACCCGAGGTATCACATAGCCTGCTAGAATGTGCTCTGTTAGCATGGCTGAATACTTAACTCCTAAAGACGGGTCTTAGTCCAACCTCCAAGTCAGTGCAGCCATCTCCTCAAGAATAGGAAATGCCGACCATTCTGTCTCTATCGTGTACCTATGTCACAGTGGCCGTCCATAAGCGTTATGTGTCGCTTAGCTGTGATTGATGTTTATCTGCCGGCCGTGGTGAAATCTGTCGTTTACAGTGCTTCTGTTAACATCAGCTGAACGACCTCTTTTTGATCTTGCAAGCTAAATAGACTTGAAATATTTCAAAATCGTTTGTATCGTTCATTCTGGGCTATGGCAAGGCATGGTCCTGTGAGACCTCCATCAGAAATCCTCTTACTTAAATCAGAATCATAGCTACTTCTCAGTCGTTGTTTTAGTACCCAAGAGACTTCACGAGGATATCACATTCCACCAGAATTCCTGCGCTGTTTTCGGTCCAACTCTCAAATCGGAAGTCACTTAAGTGGATTCACTTACTCATCTCCTATTGTTCAGGAACATCATTCTGCGTCAGCCGCAGCTGCCACACTTTATAAACTGAACCAGCTGTGACAGACTGCCGCTAGTCTGAAGATCTCAATTTAAATGATATTTGATTGCACGATACTGCACAAACCCCGCTTAGAATGCGGAACGTCATCTGATATGGTCTTCTTCGCAAAATACTCGTCTTAGCGATATATTGATTGATTAACGTGGTGTCAAACCCATTATCCTAAAGAACCTAAGCTTTCACTGACACCTCCGGTTCAACCAAATTCGTTAGAAGAAATAACAAACATGAACCATCCAGCTTGAACGTAGCTTCACATGAGAATGACCTCAGCTATCTGCGCTGGCTGAGCTGTGGCTTGCCCGTATGAACAAGTTTGTGATTATGTCTACCATGGCTGGGTATCGTGCATCACATCTGTGCCGCACAAGACGTCGCTACACAGCTCACTCCCAGACAAGTGACGTAGCGTCCGTTGTCCTTCAGTATTACCTTGCGTTGCTCCATAGACTGACTGACAAAACAAGCACAGCCAACTCTACCTTGGTTGTCCTCACACAACAGGCACTTCGGGTTCGCCTTCTCGTGGGGTGCATCTACCTCGATGTTACGCGTAGAATACCTTGCTCCCTAGAGTCATTTTGCTTCTCGTGCGAGCAGCTAGTTGACCAAGCTGACTTACGCCGATCGTCACCCTTCTACAAAGCTCGATAGTTCGCTGAAGGTGAACTCCCGTCCACTCTCAGTTACAATCTTGGCAACACCAGCCTATACTCCTTACTGATAACGAGACGATAGTTAAACTGCCTTGAAGAGTTTGCATGACGAGTATAGTTGTGCATTGTAATCCAGCTACATCAACATCGTTCTGGAAGCCTTTCAAGCCAGCTAGCGAGTCCATGCTAGCAGTCGGCACCACGAGCGACCAACGTAGGTCTGTAAAAACTTACCCATTTACCGCCTGAATTATATCCTGTCGAAGGCCGAATTGTCAGCCAAAATTATGATGGCCTGCGTAAATCTTATCTCTTTTGAAAAATTCAAACGATGTTTGATGGCCTGTTTTGCTTCACCGTGATATTAATGCAACAGACAAGACAGCCTCGATCCCACATTGACCAGTTTATGTGCGACGTAACATTTAAAGATTCACACCAAAGTGAAACAATCTTTCCTGCATACATCAAAGATGACTACCTCGATTTTTTGGAAAATTAATCCAATGACCAATGATCTAAAAGCCCGTTCTAGCGAATCAGTCGGTCCTCAACCAAAAAGAGGCGTTCCAAAGACCAGCTGTTGAATAGGAGGGTTGATGGTACTCCTTGACGCAACATTAAATCTGTTTTCGGTTGTCGGCGCGTGTTTGTATCCCGTCGGCTCAAGGCATCCTTTGTTGATTTGTGTCGTCTGCATATGTTGTTCCTCAGTGGAACGGAAAAGTCTGTGAATATGTTGACGGTGACCATGTGGTATTGTCAAGATACATCCACGGAAGGGTGAAAGTGGTGAGTTCTGAAGGGCTGATCAAAACGTAGTAGTTCAGTAATTGATGCAGAAGCGCGAGAGTAATGATGTAAGTCACCCGGGTGAATACAATTCTTCTTCTTGCATCACACCTGCGTCAGATTTCCTATGACTTCGTTTGAAGTGGTCTTGTGCGAGTTCCTAGACGGGGTTCATCCTGAATCCTGTTGGTTAAGTGCGGTCGCCTTGGGAGTGGTGGAAAAGGAAGTATGAAGTTCTCGCCAGGTGATGTTGCAGGATTGACTCAGATGTGCCGGACTGGTCGATGCATGTCAAAGAAACATCAATCGCGTTGCCTGTTCTCGTAGATTATTGTGGTGTCGTCGGGGGGTTGTGAAGACGTCTAGATCCATACTAGATGCTGGCTTCTTTTCACACACCGAATTACTACGTCACGCATGAAGACAGAGCCGCATATCCAGCATGAATAGGTTGTATGTATCACGAGAAAGTTTAATGATGGCGAACGTCAGAATTCTCTAAACGCTGGCAATTCTGATGATCCGAAGCGGTTCCTCCGTGGTGCGTCAAGTGTGGAGACAGGGGAGTGAATGACCAAACTGAATCAACGGGTCCACTTTAGAGTAATCGGGAGGTTTGCTGACTTGACATGTTGAATGATGGGCTGAAGATATACCTTACTGTCCAAATAACTGATGACGCAGGGGAAGTGCATGCGTACACGGCAACATAAGTTCCACGGAGAAGTAACTATCACGAGTAAAGCCGTCCTGGTGGACTCTGTAGACTCCTCTGCCATCCTCAGTTACCATTGAAGGCGGAACGGTGGTGGCAACGGACAGCTTCTAACTGGCCTGAATGTGCTGCGAGAGCTTCGTCACAGCTCGTGACAACGGTTCCGTGCGATTCTGTTCAGTTAGGGATGACTGGAGATTGGAGGAAAGCTGCGATTATCTGCTGCCAGCTTAGCCTGCCTGTTCACTGAACGTCAGAAAACACTGATGGCTTGTTCAACAGCTTTCTGCAGGCGAGTGTGACCGTTGGAGACGTGCTGCTCGGTGAAGCAATGCATGACATCCACGAGGTTGTTCTCTTGCGGTTCAGCCGTCGGGACATCGGAGAATGGCTGTTACACCACGTGCTGGCACGTAGAATCAGCCGCTGTTGCGGATGTTCGAAAGGCACAGGGCCTAGCCACTGGATTTCCTGCAATGAGCTTAAGGACACCAGTGTCCTGCCGATGCTCATAGCCCTGCAAAGGCTTCGGGGAGCGATAGGTTCGAGACATTGGCAAAAAGAGTGAAGTGAATACAACGAGATTTATGCATCTCGTCAGCTTCTTTGGAAGGTGAACTTGACACAGTAGTTGCCATACTAACGACAGTTCTTGAGAAATCACAGCTTGGATGACGAGGCTGTCCTATGTGATCATTGTCCTGGTGTTTATAGGTTCTACATGTTGGGTGGATAGGCGGAGGAACTGATCGACGGCTTCAGCCCTCTCGTTCGTCGGTCATCCGAAGTGGATGAGCAGTTCCACGCTGCATGCGTCAACGGCAACAAGGACGAGAAGAAAGTACATGTTCGAACAGCCTCGGTACGCGTCGTCCATCCCCATCACTTCGGCGTAACGCTGGTACATAATTCTCTGCTCAGAGGTCAAAACGAAGGATTGTGGAACGCAATTGTTGCTGGTCAGAGGGCTGCAAACGCACCCTTAATTGCAGTTTGCTGGCAACCTCTGATAGCTATGACAGAGAGCTCTTTCTTCGCACCATGTTTGTCACGTAAGTTGCATATATCCCTAGTAGACGTGTTCTTGCCGAACTCACTCCGTACAGCGTGAATGAGCCGGCCCCGTGCATTGGCTGAGGCAATATCACCCCAAACTACTCTTCGTTCAGACATTGGTGAGAGCGTTCG
The DNA here is from genome assembly GCA_014220965.1 of Paragonimus kellicotti. Lineage (NCBI taxonomy): Eukaryota > Metazoa > Platyhelminthes > Trematoda > Plagiorchiida > Troglotrematidae > Paragonimus > Paragonimus kellicotti. The sequence continues at coordinate 4,711 of LOND01009282.1, read as the reverse complement.
AAGTGAATGACGATGACGTCCGTTCCGGACACCCTGAAAAATCCCTCAGCGCTTCGACCGGCCTTCATAAACGACTAACACGGTGTTTGTCCATGTGCCCTTTTTTCGGACGCCGCGGCTGGCACTTAGCGATTGAGCCTTCTAGATGCATATGTGGACTCTCCGACTTGTCCGACCCTCGTTGGATGCCGGGTTGCGTGTGCAGCATCACGCTCTGGTGGCCTGCTGAATTCGGTGGAATTCGACATCAGACGGGTCGAACGTCTCTAATAGTTATGCCTAACGCGGTCACATTTTACTCTCGAGTTTTGTTTTGTCTTGCTTCTGTCACAGTCTCTTCTATCAACCCACTAAATAACCTGTGTGTGGTATGAAGCTAAATGTTTTCCACATATACATTCATTGTATGGGGAAACCAAGTATTGGACATGAGGGCAATCTTACTTCGACTAGGCCGATGATCAACTAATTTACTTGCCGGACTGAAGCAAAAGTACGTTAGCCTCACGCGTTTATCAAGCAGCACGCTGGTAATAATGTCCGGCAAAAGTTTTTCAACACGTTGTACGAATGGCATTGTTTGACATAGTGCACGTTTTCCAGTTTGTTATGGTCTACCAAACCATTGGCGTACTTTCTGTGAATTTTATCCATTAGATTTCTGCCGAGATTGCTGTGTTTGACCTAATCATTGTCACAGCCTTTGAAGAATGGCCCGATGTTTGATTATCCCCCTCACACAAACCGTATCAGTCGTCTTGTGTATTTCGTCGGTATAATGTATGAAGATAGAAACGAGTTGGAAACTATTCGGCACGGAATAATATTTCTCATATTGTCACAGGATATCAAAGCGCCTGATTTAAGACAGATGTATAGAGTTCATTGAATGTAATAAGCGTGTTACAATGAGTAAAATCGACGGTTTCTGAATATTGCTCATATTCTTACCTTTTTTGAAAAACGTAGTGCGCTTTTTCATGTAGGTCTTCATGATAGATTTTGCGTTGCGGAAGTGCCTACATTCTGATTTTCATAGTGGAAAAAATCTCGTTTTGCAGAAACACTGACTTTTGCGCGGTTCGCAAGATGTGCATGGAGTTGTAATTCGTCGCCACGCTGCGTTTGGGTAGTATTTGCAGCGACTACAATAAGCGACATTTTTATAGTCACATTCCCCTGTACATTCATGTTGGTTTAATTTTTCCGTCCATTTTCGATTCATCCAGGCGGTAAA
>LOND01009279.1:2033-17417 GCA_014220965.1 Paragonimus kellicotti | reverse complement strand
GGCGTTAGAAAAAGTTATCGGTTTCGTGCACAATACAGAGGAGAAACGTAGTTTCGGCCGCGTTCATTGTAAACAGTTCTAACTGCGTTTGCGCGTGAAAATCCAAGCTACCGTATGCTGCTGGCACTGCGCGACCTGGTTTGTGTCCCACTTAGATGCCGACTGTTCAGTCTGCGGTATCGGACACGTGCAATGCTCATTGAAGGAAAATGATAGCTTCTTCAGGAGTACGATTCTATGGAGCCTCAAAGAAACACATTTCATTTTTTATTTGAAAGCCTACCTGTTAACAGAAACCATTGCACGTCCGCTACCTCTAATCGACTGGGTGATGAAAATACTGCTTGCGACAGATATCAGCTGAGGTTGTAAATGACAACTCTCGACCAAGGCTCTCCCAGCGGTTTTGAATCGCCGATGCTGGTGAAGTTGTGGTCAAAACCGAACCTGTACTAGTGTCGGTTCCTTGCCGCCCAACCGTAGTCTATGGAACAGTTGTTTGAGACGAATTTCCCCAGACGACTGTGCTTTACCAGGAATTGTCCTTTTTGCCGGCTGATAACAATCAGTTGTTGATCCCAATGTGATATCGATAACAGGGTTCAGCAAATCGTGAGAAAGGCGTGGTATAAACTGAGAGAAATTATCTAGGTCATTTGGTATACGCCGGTCGCTAAACTCTGTTTCTAATACGGCGGATCACAACTCCGAACCAAGGTACCCAAAAACAGGAATGGTAACGTGATCAGGGATACGGAAGGCGAAACTTCTAACGTAACCTCTGCAATATCCGTGGCGACTGAACGAATTTGAACAAGACACTATGTGAAAGGTGTGCTTTCCCACTTCGCGCCCCAGAAACGTATGACGAAATAATGGTTCACTGAATTCAAATAGGCACCACACTACAGAACGTAAACAAGCTCACCGATTTTTAGGATCGAACAGAACAAGCCGACCGGCTGAGAATAACGCAAAGAGTAGATGATGGACTTTTTGTTGAAAAGCAAAGTCGACATGTAAGCTAACAGCTACACGAGAGAGTAGTACGGCAGACATTGAGTGAGCTCGCAGTGAATATCATACGTTGGAGTGTTCGAGGAATCTGTTGATATTCCTGTTTGTTCAGACAAATGTGTAAGCACACACGTAAGTTTGCCACAAAATGGGTAAAAATGAAGCGTGGAGCCCCAAATTCCAAACCGGCGAAGTCCGATTGCCGTCAATCATCTTCCTCCTCCGACTGACCATCAACAGGAGCTGGGTGAAAGGAATTACTCGGGCCATCAGTGCTCGTTTCCGCGTCTTCGGCCAACTGCGACTCTGTTGCGTTGTGAGGGCAGATGTCTGGTCACTTTTGCTTTGTGGCGACCCTAGTCCTTTATTACCGGCCGTGTCTTAGTGCACACGAAACACGTGCCTCAGCGGATAGGAACATCAATTTGTACCCCGCGTACTGTACCATACGACTCACGCCGTGCTCCCGCCCCTCGTTCCGGGGCACTACTGTTCCGTCTTACCGCTTGGTCACTCTCAATTCGGCCCCGTATATCTGCATCATACCAATTACTTACTTGTTGCTCCATTCTTGACTGATAATCCTGGTCCGTTTCACCCTCCACTGATGTACTGTGAAGCGCTTATCCGTATACTGCGTTTGACGAGTGTATTCGTGTCATGTTAGACAGGCGCCCGTGTTTAGACTATGTTGACCGCGTTTGTGATTTCCGGAAGTAGGTAGGAAGATTCTCGTCATAGGCTATTATCGGATTACGTCCGTTCAGTCAGCTACCGAAGGGCGACTTAGACCTGCAGTATCGTAATGTCCATGACCCGCACCGCGCTAACCCTAAACTGTTTAAGACACCTGAAACCTTGCACCTCAAAGGGTACATTTGTATCTGGCACACGAAGAGAACGGTTGACCCGTAAACAAGTTTATCCAGGTAACAATTCACCGTCATTCGAATGCCGCCTCCCGGTTATAGCAAGTGCTACCACGGCCTGCAGTTTCAAGAAAAAGCTGGGCCAGCACGCGCCTGAGCGACATGGGGTGCACACTGTCCTTTTACTACTGAGTCAAATGAGCTTCCGGTTCAACGCACCGACACCGTCTTAAGTGAATACATATGTACGGAACATGGTTTTATGGTGTCTGAGGGAAAAATATGTTAATAGGGAGTGTACGCGGCAACCGCAAGTATGGGGAGATGCATGAATTTATCATTGTATGCATGTGTGGTCCAAGGCGGACATAAAATTGCACATGTGTGCATGAATGTCGGACCAAGAGTAAGAAGGGGACATCGCATACAAGTGTACAGTTGATGAAAGGCACTCCGACTAAAGTGATAACCGTTAAAAATGGAACAGAGATCATATATGTTATCAAGTACTTGCCTTTCAGGATCCTCTAATTTCCTTTTTTTATCGCGCTCCCTGTCTCTCCCTCCCCACGAAGGCTCACCACACAGTCGGTAAATGTGCCGTTGAAGAAAGCGGCACTCGTGGGTGTACTATGCCTGCTCAAACTTGCTACTGAGACTGCCAACTGAAGTAAGCTTTTTAAACAAGTTGCCATCTCTAGGGAAAGGTGAGCTTGTGGTCTGGGCATGGTGAGAGTTCGGTGATATCACATGGCCTTGCCAGCAGTAGACAGTACGCTCCTTTCCTTGTGATCCAGGTCAGTGAACACAGATGGCGATACAGGTTAGTCAAAAACTATCAAACCCTACCCCTGCAGCATAGGATGTCTGAGAGGAAACAAACGGGTTTGCGGATAAAGAAAAGCCATTACTGGAACGTTAAATATATAATAAAAACGTAACTCGTTAACGAAGGATGTACATACAACTGGTAAACCTTGATAGCCTCTCCGCGGGACGAGATCAGTAACATGAGTAATTGTCTCATGCTGAGTGTAACAGTGAAGGCTCTAGTGAAGTAAACTTCTCGTCAGTTCGACTTTTTATGTCTGTTTCTTTTGCCGTCCAACCCTGTTGTGAAGCTATTATCCTGTTTATTTTTTTCCAGCTGTTAACGAAAGCAACGGTAACTATGTCGTAGTTGAATACGATAACATGCCCAGTTGATAACGGAATCATCGTTAATTCTATCGCCTTTCGATCACACTGGCTTTACTGACTATTTGTTATCGGCAGCCACATTCGAACCGTGAAAAGTTGACAGCCGAAATTACTCGGCTGTTTTGTACGCGTTCAAATTAGAATCAATGATTCCACCGTGAATTCCTTTCCTGCCACATGTCCACTCTAAATTTTGGCTCACATTTTGGCGCCAGAGGTTGCCCAGTAATGTGTTCTGCCTAAAACCATTTATAAAGACCAGTACTGTACTGTCCGTTCACATGGCCGTTGGGACCGCTCAACTAGGATGACTCGCGGGCTGGAATGCGTTATTTTCAAGTGTGATTGCACTCCAAATACATTGGAGTTGGCGGATCGGTACTCCGCACTACATTGAAGCGACCTCGAATTAACCTACATGTCATGTAGTCTTGAAGGTATGTTCCTTTATGTTGTGGGTATATACCCAATACGAGCAACTTGCAGAAGCCGGTGTTCGACCGTGAACCAAAAATTGCCAAATTGCTGGAGACACCTTATGCAACTCATCATTTCCTTGTTTAAGACAGTGACTTCTGTAGTCATCCAGAAGCAGAAGGCGCTGTTTAGGATCAGTAAGCTATGTGCCGCTAGCTAAAGATTGGCAACCGCTGAAGGAGCCATGGATATTTCAGAACAGCCAGTGATGGATACGGCAGCGCCTTGTAAATGTAGAGGTAACACGGTACTTGTTTCATTATATGGGAAACCTACTTGACGAAGAAAGACCCATCGATGTTGGTTCAATAAAAGCTTGGTACTCCGACGCCCACTATCTGCGGTTGCGTTGCCGTGCCAACTGAATATGTGCCAGAAGGACTGAGGCCATAAAATTAACAGCGTTGACCCTCTCTCGGCATCCAGCTCAGGTGAAATTATCCCTAGAATGGGTGGGCTGATATATCACTTCCCTGACGTCGGAGGCTTTACACAGGACAAGCCCGCTGAAGCGCGAATGTTTAGAACTTCGCTCCATGGAACCGATCACTTTACCGCTTCCATGACCGCCATCAGAAGTTTTGACGTACGGTACACTGAAGGAACTAGTAATGACAACCCGGACAAGCTCTCAGAGGTTTATTCGTTGGAATCGTCTGATAATGAGGCAACAGCCATCGCAGCCTCCGATCGGTTCAACTATCCTGCGTTCTTTATGGTATGCAAACCTGTGTTTTGCTTCTGGGCAGGCTATGGAAGTGTCAGCACCTGATATACCAAGACCACAGTCTGGCCCAGAGCCATTTGAAAAATGCAGCAAATGTCGAAAAGCACGCATCTCTCGTGCGCATAAAGTCAAAGAATGGTTCCTGGAGTAGCCATCGTACTTCTAAACCACATGACTGAACTCCGTTCACTGTCAGGCGGGTCAGTGTACAACGAAAGATGAAACCCCTTGCCAACCAACTCATGTTTTTGGCAGGGCTCTTAAACACTCATTGTCACCGAATAACGCACATACAGACAATGTTCCTCAACCGTCCTCAGTAGAAATTACAGCCGGGGAAGTGGGCACTAATGCAGCGAACATGTGAAGTGGCAGCGCTGAGAGGCATCATGCATGGCGCTCAGATTTGACATGCAAAGGTCCGGTCACAGCGATGTCATCGGCCCCGTTTTAATTACGCGGAGGTTCACATCGGGAGGCGGAAGGCACAACGTTTCGACCGCTCGACTACATTTCAGCATAATGCTGAGCATAGGGAGCCTGACAAAGCCCACTTACCATTACCTCCTCTCCCCTATCCTATGAGAAGCACGTATTTACACCAACTGAATTAGCATGACGAATAAAATTCCGGAAGTGGGAAGCCGAAGAGTTTGTCAGTGATTCAAGTTCACACCGAGTTACACGTTTTCTCGCCATCCAGTCGATGCGGTTCTCAACGCCAAGCAGTATGATAATTTATCTTTGGGGCGTTCAGTGGAAAGGCGTTCGTTAGAACTGAATTTGATGCGGTACTAGCTAATTACGTGAACAGAAAACTCGAGTTTAGCATTTCACGAGTGATAAACCCTCGAAAATTTAACAAAGAATGTATTTGTGAGGCTAAATGGAAAATCAGGCGCCGCTCAGCAATGAGGGGCGGTGAAACGCATTCCAGCTCACCTGGAAAAAATGATCAATGATTGGGTGGGAGCGAAGCGACTGTTCAAAGATCGACGAATAAAAGGGATTATAAATTTGGCTCACTTTAGTTCACTTCACAGAGCCTGTTAACTAGTAATCTGAAGGTTAAGTTTCTTGCGTTAGTCCACAACGGCTTTTCGCGCTTCCATTAGGCTACACAAAAAGAAAAAAAGAAAACGCAATAAATTTCTGGGCTACGTCTTTGTGACATATTATACATAAATGAAAATGCATGTTGCCATGGGGGGTCTTAAAAAGAACTTGGGCATATGGCTATAACGAAACAACCATCAAAAAGGGGTTCCGCTATACTTGGTGTGATAATACCGATGTTTTATTCAATTGACAAAAAGGCTTCTCAGATTTTTTGTGGGGTTCATATCCAACCAGTGCTTGAATAAACTTATTTACTTGTTTACTACGGCCTTACAAAAGACATGCGCTCAGGAATGTACAGCGAATTGCAAAAAATCGCAATAGGCCTTCAGAACGTTTCGTACGAGTCTGAGCTCGGAATCCTTGATTTATACCCTCTGGAATACCGAAGGCATCTTCATGACCATACTTTATTTCTTCCCTTTTTCTGAAGCGATGACAAGGAACCTATTCACTTTAACAGGTCCAAATGGCCTATAGGAGACTGCAGCCACTCATGGGACAAAATATTTTAGTAATGGGTGGTCGCCCACTGAAATAACCTTCCGCCAACTGTCCCGAATGCTCGTTCCAGAATGAAGTTTAGGGTCTTATTGGATGTTTATCAGCACGTTAGAAGTATAAGGTGGACTACAAGGTCTCACTTTCCGTATGTTCTTTGCTCTCACACTGAGGCTGCATTTAGAAGAAGCGGTGCTGCACCAGTTTTCCATGAATGAACTTCAGAAAAGCTGGCTACTGCGTGGTGCCAAGTGAAGAATCATGCTAATCCGGGGATCTTGGGTTATCGTCCCTTCACCCGCGTATCCATCAAAGAAACACCGGACTTTTTGCCACGCGATTAGGAAGGAGCCAGTCACACCAAGTTCCGACACTCTTATCAGCAAAATTTCACACACTCTCCTACAGCTTCCCGTTAAGCATTGTCCATGCGGAATTACAAGACTATGACCGCTAGCTAATACATTCTGCACAGTTATATAAAGATATGCATCCGAAATACGATTGCGGCCGCATTTATGTATGTACGTGATAGACAGCGATTCCAGCGACTTGCTTGCGGGATCATGACCAGAGGCTCTAGTCACACTGATCCAGTTGACCTGTCTAGTATGGTATCCCGCGAGCTTTTATTGACCTAGAAAATTTCAGAAAAACAGGGTATGGCAGCGCCCTGGGGTATTAAGTGAAGCATTAAATGCAAAGCCGATTAGTCATCTAACAATATCATGGATCAGTTGGCACCTAATTATACTTTAAAACGGTCCCTGGGAGAGTAACCGAAAGCCTCAAACGGATTGAATTTCGGCTCCAATACCTCGTGTCATCAGTTGCGCTTTGGATACCTCGGACGCTTCCCCAATACCTTTGGACGTTTCATGGGTTATTTTCACTTTTGGTGAGTTCAGCCCCTGACTTCACTGTCTTTGTATCCTGGTTTACTGTGTTCCGATAATTTTTCCCCCAATACATTATTTTGGTTTGGTGTTATGATGTTTTTTCTGTATTTTTTTCAAAAATGACACGCACCAGAACCACCACTTTTGGCGAATCGTGGATTTCAACCTTGTGGATGTTTTCAATGTCTCTCAGGAGTTTAGAATAGTACACAGTGTCAAGCGTACATTCGCTTGTTCTCTTTTGAAAACACTCTTCTCAAAGCATAGAAGTACCTTCTGATGTCCATCCCAGAAATCCCCCCTCTGAATCAGTTGTTCGCTTACAGGCACTAGGAATAAGCTTGTCTGCGTAACCGGCACGGCGGAAGTTGTGAATGCATTTATGTACAATTTTTCGGGGTGCCTCACGCTGTTACAGATTCTACTCAACTGTCCTCTGTTGGGAGGGCTTTGTAGGATACTTAGGGTGCACTCTCGGACATGGAGACAGAACCAGCCTCCTCTCACCGAGTATATAGCTATCGCTATCCCCGGACATACTGCAGCAAAACGGTAGTGGCGTTTCCTACAATGAAGGTGAAACAGGCTGCAGATCACCTTGAGGACCAAGCTAACCGCGGAGAAAATTCAGCGTAGTGGAGGCAGTTTTCTGATACCTTCTTTTCGTGGGATCGGGCAGATCCGTTTCGAGTGCGTCATTCCCTTCAGACCTCAATAATTTGGATTCTTAATGACCTTCCTTAACCCATCAATTGACTATGTATTCCACCCACCCCTAACTGTTCGATATAAAAACCGTTTCATGTTATTGTAAATTTGGTACTGATGAGTCAATACGAAATGCTTGCATCTACCAGTTTTCGTGTTCTAACGGTTTGTTCACGTTTGGATTCTGTCAACAGACTGCTCTCCAGGATCTTCAAAAATTTCCCGGCCTTCTGGTTATGTTAACCGCAGTGCTAAGTACCGGGAAGGCGATTGATGAAACTCGTCACTTGAAATACGCGCATGCCAACTCAACGGCCCTCTCACTTGACTGTTCATTGAAGGAGCATCGTCAAAGGGACTAAACTAAACCACATATGAAAAGGGCCCTAAGCTTCGAGTGAAGCCGAATGACACGGTTTATTTGTTGGGGAATTTATCTCTCACTTCTCCATTTCCGACAGAGTTCGTCAAGTCCGGAGTCCCATCCTACAAAATCTCACGGATCTGACAGGAGTGATGCAAACAATGGGAACAGTCCTACAACATCCCTCATGACCTCATCCCACGCCCCTCATTGAACCGCGTACGGACTACCCTTTTTATACACTCTGTATTCATAACAGCCTACTGGGTTTTCCTCCTGCACTTCAAATGTGTACACCTGGTCGGCTCTTAAGCTGCTTCGCAGGTGGACTCAAGGTTCACCCGGTTAACTTGGGCCCCGCCTAAAAGCCTATAAAAGTTTTTGGGGTCGAAGAAACATCTTGCAGTTATGGGCAGTGATACAGCCTAAATGGTGATAATTGCGATGTACAAGCAACAGGTGGCTTATTCCACAAGGACATATCTATGTAACGCGAAATTCCCAGATGCATTTGAAGGCTCTTCTCAGACGTTTCGAAGCATAACTTTTCTGTTTGGCACATCTCTATATAAATTCCTCTCGAGTGTACACCTTAGCCGTATTTACTCACTGGTGCATATTGTTTCACCTGTTCGGGGGCAACCGTGTAACCCAGTTGCCTTCATCTGGCATGCCTTACAAGGGGTGAACATTCACAGTTCTGTTTGCGTTACTAAAGAGACTCGTTAGGTAATTTTCTACATTCATTTGTAATGTTTATTCAACTATAAACGGTCAAGTTGTGACTGTTGGCACATTTTTACTGTTCGCACCGATCGTTAAAGTTGAGGTATGCAGCCGATTGTTTTACAAATTTCATTGCTTACAAAATGGTGCGGTAGAATCTTTGATGGAAATCTCGTTCTGAATTTGCTGATCATTGTTCTCTACGCGTTGCTCAAAGGCGGTTCGTTCGTGATAATCTACAAAAACCTGACAAAACGTTCTCGCATTTCGGGCGAATTTCCAAAGGTGATAACTGCGAGTCTGCCGCATGTGTTTCCTCCTTCACTTTCTAACCCTCTTCTTCGAGATCTCACTCGCACCATTCTATCGCTTTTCTTTCACAAAAATATGAGGAATTCGCTTGCGGTCGCATTTACACAAAATTTTCAACCTTATTTAATATGCTTCTAGTAATCGAGCGTTCGGATTATGATGCAACTCCTTACATTTTTTTCCTAACGAAGACCTGGCTTTCAGAGGACATAAATGACCAGTGAAATGGTTGTCTTTGGGCGATCGTCGTACGGTTTTGGCTACGCCAGAGAGGGGGAATGGGATTGCTTTGGCCATTTCCACTCACAACTTCCCAACGTCTGCGGTCAGTGATAAGTTTCAGCCATCTGAGGGATGTGATAGTTTGCAGCTGCGGCTGGCATTGTGTGGCTAGGACATTCCCGGTGGGATCTGCGTATTGCTCTCCGTCATGCAACACGTCGAATATCGACGCATCTATAGGATGTCTAAAAACTTTCCGGGATTCCGGTACCCTTCTTATCTGCTTATTGCGACGGATCTCAACGCACCCAAGATAAGCTGGCCATCAGGGTTCCATTGGAATGGTTAGGTCAAATCCCCGGCGTCCGTATCAATGTTGATATGTCAGTAAGCGTAGACGCAGCATGTCAGCACCCCAATGCGTCAACGCTCTGGTAGAATTGTGTCTTCGCTCGATTTAATTGTTACAACTGACGGTAGTTTTATGTGCGGAGTCGTCACCCAGCATTCGTTTGAACTCAGTGGCTACCCCCCAACTACTTTAACTCTCATCTGCTGCCAGTTCCAACATCCGGCAACAAAGTCCGCCCTTTGAAAGTTTACTCTGGCTGATTGTGAAGACCTGAAAACGGTCTCGTTGCACTCCTTTTTCATTATAATTCTGTGGACTTGAATTGTCATGCGTTGCGTAACACGGTTTGGAAGGCCAATGGAATATCCGTACCCGGCAAATTGTGCACTTTCTCTGCCCGTTCACCTCTTCCGCATAGATCACGTCGTCTCCCTGGCGACCGTTCCCAGTTACTTGCAAAGTGTGAAACACTTATACGATTTAGAGGACTCGAACGCATTTCAAGTTGTTTGAAATAAGTTTGAGCTGGAAATTCGCAAACACTTGCACAAGAAGAGGTCCTTCAGGGACTCGCATGAACAAAAGTTTCACATCTGAATATATGCGTCGATTGAGGAGGGATAAGCTTTCAGATCATTTCTTGCGACTGCCCGATGGAATGACTTCTTCCGGTCACCAAATATCTACCTAGATATCCACACAGCCACATTTGGTGGTCTCTAACGTCGCAACATCGAAAGATCACTGTATTCTAGCTCTACGGAACTTTTAGAAGTACAATTATTGTTGACGTTCCCGTATTAGACGTCGAAGGTCTGCCGTTCAACGTTGATCTATGTAGTCCGATGCGTCCAGATAAGACACCTCAAGACCCTCAAGAAAACTGCAGTTAATCTGGATGTACCCCTTCACAATCCACTCCGATAAACAGTTCGGGGTAACAAAATTCCTAACGCATGGGAAGAAGCCATGGGCATGCCCATCTCCGAAGCGGGTATCCAGCACTCTCTTGCCAGCTGTCGACCGATAAACCTTACTAGTATCCCTAACAGGATGCCAAAACGCTTCATCCTCAAGAATCTCCTTGTAAAGTTCTTTCTGCTCTACGTAGCATGGCTTCTTTTCAAACCGGTCATCCGTGTCAAGTGGGCTCATCTTCACGGATAGCCTGGCGGAGGCCAAGGACAATGGTCTTAGTTTGAAGGCCTATTTCCTGTGATTCTACCACGCATTCTACCGTGTCCTATGCGGTCCTCTCATACTTAGGCTGGGAGCTTACGTGAACTGGGGAGAGAATCTCCTCTGGATTGCATCCTCTGCACAATAGAACTTTTACAGTTGAAACCGGATTAGACCTTCCGTATTTGTCGTCGATTTTTGCCAGAGTTCCTCAAGGTTCGGCGCTCGGTCTTCTGTTTCCTACCTACATCAACAACCTTGTGGATACTGTTTCTTGCAGCGCTCTTCTCTATGCTGATGACCTGAAAATGTGAAATGCTATCGATCTCAGTGCACTGCAGGTTGGGGGTGACGCGATTAAACATTGTTTGGGTAATTGGAGTCTTCTCTTAAACGACAGTGAGTATGCAAATTTATCTTCCGATGAGGACTCAGGCGAAGCCCTTGTGCCCTGCGGATCATTGAGTGCAGAAGACGCCACAAAAATAGTTTCGGAGGAAGATCTAGACATCTGGGTATCGTCTAACGTGGCACGATTAAGCTCACTTTCTCTCTCATTTGAAAAATACCATTCCACACACTTTACGGGGTTCACACAAGGCTCCCGTTCGAGTACGTCGGTGGGATTGCCTATGTTGGCTTGAAGAACATATTTGGTGTTTGGCGCGTTCACCGTACAGTTTCCGAACTATTAAGTGGCCCGTGGTATGTGACTTGTGGGTCACAACTCAAAATCCTTGATTAGTGCCGACCTGAAGGTGAGACACACGTTCTTTGTCATACGACTCGTTAGGCAGTTCCTTGGTTGATAACGGCCGATGAGGTTCTGATAAGGAGCTTTGCAACCTTCCCCCTGGAAGCTTCCTCAGGCGACAGTATTCCTCCTACTGGTTCATCAATTCATGGGACGACTTCCTTTCTGACATCGTTAATTGCACATCTAGGGGTCGCTTTAAAACGTTGATCGATTGTCATTTGCTGAAACCCTCTTACACTGGAGGCGCTACTCTGTTGTTTGTACTTGTTGTGATTCCCAAGAGCGACGCTACGTTATATTTCTAGACAAACGGACGCTTACCGGACATTTGAATGGATAGGCTAACTTGAACAGGGAAGTTTGGGACTCGAGCCTCGAACCCGTTTATTATCAGGAGAAAAAAGTAAGCTCATGTTCTGAAAGTCTGAAAAAGAATTATATTTGACACCAAAATGTTGGTAAAAAACGCACCCTACCGTTATAACGAAAAACGGAGTACGAACAAATCAAGACGAAGATGACTTCCACAACAATCAGGCCTGGAAGTCGGTCTAGATGGGTATCGGTCATATTGATGAGAATCCGTGAATTTTTAAGTATGTTTAGGAGAATGGAACCAAAACTTCAGACAAACTGCCCACAGTTCATCAATTGTAAGCAAACAGTATCGAGGAGGAAACTGGAGTGCGTCGAATAAGTGCCAAGAGTACTAGTTTGTTGATGAAATAATTATCCACCATTTTCCCGAAAGCAACCCATTATGGGTGCTAGCACGCCTCCCGAGTCTTATAAAAGCGTTCATTGTAATTTTCGAGGTGGAATACATGTTATCCTAACCTGAGAATGCTTAATTTTGCAGCGTTTAAGGATATCGCCGAAATGGAAATGAACGGTCATACAATGTTGACTTTACATTTCAACAAGGGTACTCAACATTTTTGACAATGAAACATGTATCGCAACGTTTACAACTTCTATACGAAATTTATACTTTTGCTACCTTTTTAAACGATCTCAGGTGGGGATTAGCGGACGAAATGTTGCTCCTAGAAATGGTTGTAAATGACACTATCATGTGGCTGTTTTCACCTTTGGCGTATAAAATGGATTCTGATGTCCCGTTCTACCACCCAGAAGCTTCAGAAGTTGATTCTGTTCACTCCACCGCATTGTTTCTAGCTAGATTGAGGTTGCTTGGCGTTCACACGAAACAACATACGGAACCAGACTGACGAAGGTTACTTGCCGATCATTGGAGGGGAGATTTTTTAGCCAGTCATCATGTGATGTTCGGAATGCCAATTATCTATCGCGATGCTGAAGAATATTCCTACTAACATGACATTCAACATAAGTAGAGATGATAATTACTACGCATCCAAAATGTTTTAAGTAAAGGTCTCGCATCACTTCCCGCATGTGTTTTTCCTCCATATTGTTCGTGGTTAAAGTCAATTGGATGAACTAGCCGAAAGTGTGAACGCATACCGCATAACTGGACGCTGGTCATGGTTAAATTCAACGGGACGGAGCAGCAACCGTGACAGTTGATGCTGACACGCTATTCGTAGCTTGAGATAACCGGACGGGGTATCGACTAGTGTGACCACATACTAGCTTAAGTCATGTAGTGTGAGTACAGACTGCATACTGAAAAGATGTCCACAGCTTCCCCTATACTACTTTTATATGACCGGTAACAGGTGTAGGATTGCTGATTTTGCTTGCTTGTTGAAAAAAAACCGTGAGCATTCCACGTTTCCTCCCGGCAAATGGCTCCCCGAAACCGCAACTCTCAGGTGACCACCATAGATGAGGATGGTCTGTGCATCAAGTACACTGGGTCTCTGAACTATAATGAACTGGGACTATGCTGTCACGCTTGCAAACGCAGGAATCGTAGAGAATGGGAACCCCAAGCCACAGTTGCGCTCTATTGAAGGTAAACATGACAGTGCTGAGTGTCTCGTTTTTCTTTGTAATAACTGCAGAGCAAAATATACCGTATCCCTCTCCGAAGAATGCCCGACTAATTGTGCCTCTCGCATTTCTAGCTCTTCTACAACAGCTCGTGAAGCTCACTTATCAACCAAGCGCACGGCAAATATTGTCAGGCAGATAGCCGGCTAACTCTCATCGAGGCCAGTCCTGGAACTTTGCTTCTGCCGGAAAGATTGACAGCTCTAACCAGAACCCCTGAAATCCAACAGCCACCTGGTGAGACTCAAGCGATTAACTCTGTCGACGTTGATCATCATCACTTTGGTTGCATTGTGGAATTTTTCGTTGTTATTTAGAGCCATACGGGTGGGGAGTAGCGGCGAAAGAACTGGTGGAGTCGAACGTTCTGCTCTGAAAATTCAGTCGGCCAGGGCACCCGAGGCTCCCAATGAAATAAATGAGGAAGGCAAGGCGAGTGGTCGTATTGGCCGCCCCAGAAACACTGGGACTCAATTCGTTAATGGTAAAAACTCAAAGTTTTTCGGTAACCCATTTAGTGTATTTTTTCCAAATTTACATAACCGTCTGCGGCAACAGTAATGGAGCGTGAGAACCAAGACCGTCAACTATGGACAAAATAGGTGACGTAACGAGATTGGGGCAATGAGGAGAGTCGAAAAGATTCCCGGGGCCCTCGCGGCACAAGTCGGCAGCGTTTAAGTTATTTCTCTGCATGCTGGATGTATCCTTCGAAAGCACTCAAACATTGAGATTGCACTCACAACAGCACAGCCATTTCCAACCTTTTGCTAGGGCGCACGTACGACTGAAACTAGACCGTTCTTACCTATGCAGAGTCAGAATGCAGGTAGGGAAACATTTTGACCATTCCGACCGAGGTCTAATCATATATAGAGAGCCAGAACCGTCCAGTTTGGTATTGCTTCCGTATGACGACCTTCTCCAGTGACGGCTCATTAGAGATAATCCTTTCCTAAAGGTTATTATCCGTGCTAGAGTAACATGGGTGCACAGACCCAGCTGCTTTACCCATTTAGATGCTCGAAAACCGCGGGGAGGGGCAGAATTTCTCACGGCTGACATGTCCAGTTTGGCTATGGACGCATGGCACTGACATTATTCGAAAGTGCACCGTGATATTCACATATAAGGAATGCCCTCTAGAACACGGAGGCGACGCGGAAGATCTGCACTTTCCATTTTGATCCTAGAACCAACAGTTAGCACCTTAGCACGTAGTGATCCCTCTAAACAGTTGATCTCAAAAACACGCATTTGCAGACTGCTCGGAGGCGAGCCTCAGCCCACTCATAACTGAACTATCAGCTGCACTGGAAGTAGTGATCGATTCACACATCACGACACCCGATGGTCGGGCAATGCCACTGGAGGCATTTATAATTAATCAAAGTGACTGGATCTGCATGTACATCAACAATTCAGACCTTGGTGTCTTAGTTTTCCGGGCTGGAGTCGCTCCATGAAGAAAAGGAACTCGACATTAGGGCATTTACAACGGCATGGCTGTGGTCAAATATAAGAGACGTAGAGGTAAACCAGTGCAATACGAATGTTTGAAGAAAGAATAGGATATGCGGAATTGTACCACCGTATTTGTTTAATCATGTTGGACCATGTGGAATTAAGCGATCTACTGTTTCTTCTAATACGTATACGTCTTCGTTCAAATAAGCCTTACTATACACCGTTTATACCGTCCGCCCGCAAGGGACACGGTGAACGACGACAATCTAGCCGCCGCATTGCGCAGAGCCGTCGAATTGACTTCAGGTAGTATTTTGATATTAGGCGACTTAATAACTCGGATATTGACTTCAAAGCTCAGAACGTGCACTCCGGTCGGGACTCTTCTGCAGCGTCGTTTCCACAAACCCATGCTGAATTAGGGTTATTCGAAAATGTTCTAGGTCCCACCAGATGTCTCCAGGGTTTTGCACCGTCCGGTTTAGACCTAGTTTTCACGAACGAGCCT
>LOND01009274.1:0-10909 GCA_014220965.1 Paragonimus kellicotti | reverse complement strand
CAACAAGATTGCAAAAATGTCAATGGTGGTTTTGCGGCAAACACATTGTCCTCTTCTTTCCATCATAGACAACTTGTCACCGTGCTTCGCATAGTGTCTCCGCAGTTTTGTAAAACGGTCATAGACAGAAGGAAGTATACTAGTACGAACCATTTGGAAAAGTCAAGTAAGAGGCCTGTTGAAGAACCCAATAAGTCCGTACTGAACTTTTCTTCACTATGGTCGAATTCATCACAATTATAAGCGTCAGTCTCGATCCTTAGCTGCAAGATACCACCACATACACCTAAGTGTATTTCTGTTGAAACCCATTTTGAAAATCTATCCAGTCAATTAAGTGATTTTCAGTTAACTACGGTTGACAACCTAGGCTAGCTTAAAACCGTCATTATCATCATCATCATCATCATCATCATCATCATCATCATCATCATCATCATCATCATCATCATCATCATCATCATCATCATCATCATCATCATCATCATCATCATCATCATCATCATAGACAGCAATACATCAGTGGTTCACACTGATTGTGGTTCGTACTAGTATACTTCCTTCTGTCTATGACCGTTTTACAAAACTGCAGAGACACTATGCGAAGCACGGTGACAAGTTGTCTATGATGGAAAGAAGAGGACAATGTGTTTGCCGCAAAACCACCATTGACATTTTTGCAATCTTGTTGGGGGCAGTCACAGTACGCCTGAGATCATTGTTGGTCACTTTCAGCTCTGTCTCTTATACACATCTTTCTGTAAGAAGGTGCATACTTTTGGACATAACGCTGCCATAAGAGCGGTTATTTAGTAGGAGGGAAATTATCAACAGTACAACTGACTAGGTGTATCAGCACAGTCCAACCACGACCAATCTATCGTTGACCACAAATAAAACAGAAGTTTATCGTTGGACCTTCGGACAGACTGACAACCATTGACTTCAGTTATGCGACTTCAAAGCATGACCACCAAGGACGTTGCGTAACTCGGGACATTCACTGAAAACCTAATCTGTGTATTAATTAAACCTTGCCCACGTTTAAGTATAGCTTCCGCATTCACACAACCTTCCTAGATGGTTTACTTAGAAAAAAGCACTATATTCGAGATTCACTTTCAGAACTTGCCAGCAGTGTCGATCATCTCGATGGCCGTCCACGTTTCCGAGAGAAAACTAAGTTGACCACTGCTCATTAATCTCACATTACACGCAACCAGGTTGTTAGATCTACACGATCAACCACCTTCGTTTGCTGATTGACCGCCTCGAGGGGAGACACGGTAACTGTGGACCAGAATCGAGGTCTCTGCCGTAACAGGGCCGTGCACTAATGGCGAGCTCTAACGGAGGCAATACTAGAGTCCAATGCTCCTTTCTGAAATAGGCTAACCTGAAATTAGATGTACAAGCACAAGCTCTAATCAATCGAGAGTGACTTTCAAGTTACATCGAACAAATGGCTTACTAGCCAGCAGAACCTGTATAGTTTGTTGAATAATGTGCCACTTATCGTTATGACGAATGTCCTAGCAGACACACCATAAGTATAAGTGGAGAAAGACGAAACCTTACAGATTATCCCGTTTGACTTCTTCTCATGTTGGTACCTCCGTTAGGTATCAATGCTAACCACTGGTGTACTGCTACATACTTTGATCTATCCTCCAATCATTATGCATTAAGTATTTCAGTTGTCATGTAAGCCTACATTCATCTGAGTTTGCGGTAACTGACTGCTGTTCTATCACTTATCTCCTAGGGGCAAATCATACAATGCTTCCTTGGCCAATGTGGCTTACAAGTGGGAAACGCGGTTTGGGAACTGGCTTGCGTGGAGAACGGCCTGGACCCTAGTGGGGTCAAACTGAACTCAGACACCGCTGATGTGGACAGCGGCATCGATACCACATTCTCACAGACCAGATCGGGTCGTTACGTGCCTCGATGTACACTGATCGATACGGAACCCACAGTGATTGGTAGTCTCTTCTTATTTCTTCTATTTCAATGTGAAAAATTTATAATTCTGGCTGTCTTAGCTAATTGTGTTTTTGACTCAGGCGCAATGTGTGATGGATTGTTTAAAAGAGAGTGAGTTTTGCGGATGCGAAACCTCCTTTGGTAATTTTTGTCCTTGTTATGTTTCCATATGTACTGGGAAGACTACGTCCGAAGGAAAAGTTTATCTCAATGTCCTAATCCAGTTGTTTCCTTACGAAATGAATATGTGGGTCACAATCACTGAGATAATTATGGTCTTCATAAAGATGGGCGAACAAGCACAACTGATTGGCTGAGCACCATACGAAAACAAGTCGTGAATGCTTGAGGTAGAGGGAGAGAGATTGGACGTCAGTGAGACCTAAAAACGACCCACGGTCACAACTTTCCAAATTGATAATCGTCCCACAGACTGTTCTGAATTGTGCACCGCGTGCACATTAAAAAAATATAATGCAATTTATTATGGTTATTTACGTCTCATTGATTAATATCTACATCATACTGGATGAATACTGGTGATTTGTTCAACCAGGATTTATGTAAGAATGGTTGCAAAATTGTGCTGAACTTAAGGAGGAACGTGGAGTACTGATAGAACTTCTATTGCCTACAGTTTACTTTGGGCTAGAGGAGCAACAGTCCCATTGCCATGGGTTATTCTTACAACAAACCGGACAAGTACTGAAAAAGTCATTTCGTTATAGACCTAAAATGTCTGATTGTGGGTGCAAAATACATGAAGTGAACGAATACCGACAAATTTTCTGGTAATTGACTGCTAGGGCACCACTATCAATAATGGTAACTAAATTTACTGCATGAACAACAAGCACGAAGGATTAGTCACAGGGATTGACCAAAAAAGTTGTGAATACAAGGGTAACAAACAGTTGTGATTGCTGTTCGGGCTATGTTAGCTAAAATCTTTCATTATGTTATTAATTAAAACGTTATCTATGACATGTTCAGGGTGCTTCTGTTCTTTCTGAATGGTCAAAAGACATTATTCACACAAGGGGCTTTTCTGGAAGGAAGTATGTGGTTCTCTGACAAGTTTTTACTCGACAGTGTTTAGAACGTTCTCAAGTTGTACATCGTGCATAACGTGCTGACCAGCAGTAACCAAAGAATTATGGTACACACTGGAAGACGAATGTACGTACAAAAAAGCGCAGTGGGTCAAAATCAAGGTCTAGAGATCTTCCGTGTGTGAACCATGTGTTGTGAATGGTAGCAACTAACCCTGTTCACTTTTCGTCGAAGGTATAAACTATAATGAACAGCAGATACCTGCAGAACTATCATAAGTGATTGTACGCTTCAGAGAGGGTGAAATCATTATGACATAATGGTTACTGGGTCAACATAGCGCCGAACATTAGTTATAAACAAATAAATAATAGAGACACTGAGTAAATAGTTAAGCTGGAGCTCAAGGATTGAGGTTTAGCTGAAGAGACACCTGTCATACAACCAGAGTCTGAACGTCAGTTCAAGTGTGTTCTTAATGCACCTCTATCACTTCCTACGCTTTTGAAGCGATGTAGATAGAAGACCTAACGGTCGTACATCCCAAGTAGGTAAAGTTGTCACGCAGAGACCCAAATTGCGGGTGCTCTCGATGACTTTAATACATCTTATCAGTGGATCAGCAAACGTACATGTTCGGAGTGTATGAAAACGGGTTTACCTTTTGTCCTATCTCAGATTCTTTATCAAATAAGCACGCAGGTATCGTAACATACATTGTAACTGATGTAACAAACATGAGTACAACTCACAACCCTCAAAAACTGACGATAAGCAGCCAGTAAGGAAAGCGTGAATTTCAAAAGTCATTGACTGAGTGCGGACAAGTATAAGATTATCATGTGAACGTCGGTGTGTATGTACCCATTGACTAACTGAATTATATGTTTATGTGTGCTTGTTTCCACGGCCTATTCCTTCCTTTCTTAAACATTGTTGGTTCACTACAGACTGAACATTTTTTTGTTTTCCTTGTCAGGTTTAATTCGTCGTTTGCTTACCTAATCCTGTGTAGGTTGAACCAGTATATACCAGCATATACTTCTGTCAAACTACCCTTTGCGTTTTATCTCATCATCCTTGTGATAAGTTTGGAACTTACTTGTTGAGTCCCCAATTTTTGTCTCTGAACCATAAGTGCTTCATAACATGCTGGACCCAAATGAACTTTGGTTACACTCTTCTAGTCTAATACTTGCGGGTTTACACTGGATACGTGTCATATGAATGGAACTGCAAATGGTGCAGCTGAAGCCATTTCTGGCTAGTTCGGGACAGAATACCATTAGCCATGCGTATACTTAAAACAATTCTCCGAAATTGCTGAAATTCGCGGATGAGAATTACTTCGCCGCATTTGTACGTATCCGTATCGAAGGCATGTGCTTCGTTGGGCCCGTAGCTCCAGTGGTAAGAAGAGGAAATAATGAACATGACTGACGATAGTTAACATGAGAGTCGTGTCATGAGACACTTTTGGGGGTGAGGGCGGATGTATGTTTGTCTGTCGACCATCAGTATAGCCTGATAGGGACGTTATTGTATGAGTAAAACTTAAGTAGTCTAACGGGACATTTCTGAATAATATGTTACCGTGGAGACAACACTCGTATGAGACATGCACATTGAGTAAGCTTTTCTGCACCTTCTTAACTCCATGGCGACTTCAGAATAAAATGATTTTACATCTCATTTCGGGAGGTAAACATTAGAGAAGAACAGGGTTTCGCCCTGGGCGGGGTTGTATAGATCACATTTTTACCCTTCGTCAAATTCTGGAGCAGCGTCATGTGTACCGCCGGCCAACAATCGCCATATTCCTCGACTATAAAGGTGCGTTTGATTCGGTGGACCGATCTACACTTTTAGAGTCGCTTAGACGTAGGGGTGTACCGACTAAGTATGTGAACATACTGTCGGCGCTTTATTCCCATACTTCAGCTCAGGTTAGGGTTTACGGTGAACTGTCTGACAGTTTCAGCACCAGGAGCGGCGTACGTCAAGGCTGTCCCCTTTCGCCATTTTTGTTCAATTTCGTCATAGACGAAATAATGGAGGACTGTCTGCGGCACTCACAAGATGCCGGCGTGGACCTCCTACCTGGTGAAAGACTGACTGATCTTGATTATGCTGACGACAAGGTGTTGCTGTTTGACAACTTTCAAGCGGTACAAACAACGCTAAACGCTATTTCGCGTTCTGCTAAGTACTTCGGAATGCGCTTTGCAGCCTCAAAATGCAAAGTGCTTCTGCAAGATTGTTGTGATCACGTAGATTTAATGTTAGATAATGAAGTCATGGAGATTGTTGACCGGTTTGTATACCTGGGAAGCTGCATCAGCGGTGGCGTCGGAGGTGTAGGGAATGAAATAGAAGCGCGTATTTCCAAGGCTAGGGTGGTGTTCGCTAATCTGAGACACCTATGGCGACAGAGAGGTATTTCTCTGAAGCTTAAGGGTCGCGTATATCAGACAACAGTGAGGGCTGTATTACTTTACGGCAGCGAAACGTGGCCGCTCAGGGTAGAGACGTGAACCGTCTCCAGGTATTTGACCACCGATGTCTGCGTTCAATCGCTCGTATCGGGTGGCACCAGCGAGTAAGCAACGAGGAGGTTAGGAAGCGGGTGTTTGGCACTGATTGTCAAACGAGTTCTTTTGTTCAGTCACTACATTTGCACAGACTTAGATGGTTAGGTCATGTACTAAGGATGCCAGCTAGTCGTTTGCCACACCGAGCACTGTTTGCCGACGCTGCGGCCGACTGGCGCAAGGTGCGAGGTGGACAGATGATGACCTGGCGTAGACAAATGAAATCGTTCACGAAGGGGTTGGTCACTGTAGGATCGGGTTCGTCTCCCGGGCTGGGCCCTCGCGACTCACAGAGTCGGTGGCTTGAGACGTTAGGTGAGATGGCGGCTAATCGAGCTCAGTGGCGTGAATGTGTTGTTTGGCCGAGTTGTCTGTGAAGTGAGTGCACTTAATGATGCGGGGCAGTGAAAGCCGTAAGGAAGCTGTCTTGCTGATGACGCCTTACTTTCACTTACAGCTCGGTTGTGTTTGTTTGCAAGGTGTAGGCGCCTTGATGTTGTATGTTCGAATATAGACGTAGCTATTTTTAGTAGTTAGGTCCACTTCCCCTCCCATTCTCTTTTCTTCTTTCTTCCTATTTGGGTTTTCCTTCTTCTTCGTGGTTGCGTGGCAGTTAACCATCAATGTAAACCATTGATGTGTTACTGTTTCTGATGATTATGACCCGGCAATCGTGTTCCCAGGTCTATACCAAGTCACATTCTTACAAAACGTTAGCTACATTCCATAGTGCCCAAATGATCACAGATGAATCATGCAACTAGCACATCAACTACCCTCATCTATTTTCGGCAAGTGACCATCGATGACGGCTAAGTTGAGTGAACTACTGGGCTGTGAAATCGGACGATCCTGACGGTCATTTCCAGGATCATGATTCCTTATAACCCAAACGGTGAAGCAATATACACAATTTGAATAGCGAAATCAGAAGACCGGTTTTGCAAGATGGTAGTACCATTTCGTATGTTCTCGTCAGTTGCTACACATAACAGCGGTGAATGTAAAAAAATATTCAAGCGAATTACTTTCATGTTTCAAGTCGGTGTATACACTGTCATTGGCCAAAACCATGGCACACGAAGGTTCAAGGTCAACAGCTTTTGCACACAGATGGACTGGTTTGCTACGCATGACAAGCAGCGCCTCGAATCGACAGGCTTGTGATGACGCATCAACACACGGAAAGCGTTTGTCGGGTCGACCACATGTCCGGTCTCCAGCAGGTGTCTGGCGATCGAAGAGGCCGGCTTGCGTTGTTTGGTGAGGTCGCGTCGGGTCACGCCACACATCAAGTCCTCGATATACTTGGGCACGTGTTCCTTCATTCTAAGGCGCAGGGATCGATCAGTTCTGCCAATGTAAACGTCACCGCAACTGCAGGTGAACTGGTAGATACAATGTGAAGTGGACAGCTCTGGCATCCGCGTCTTAACGTGAGGAAGTGGGAGTGACTTGGTGCGACTGAGTAAACGCAGTGTAGCTGCATTGTACGTCCGTTGGATGACCTGTGTCAGTCGTCGCGTTAGAAACGACATATTACTATCTCCTTTGTACGGTAACTGCATGTAAACTGGTTTCTTCGAAACAGACGATTCTTGTGGGTTTATTACTTTCGGTTTGCTGTGAAAGTCAATAAAGCCCAGTGGATAACCGTTGGAGACCAGAGTCTCACGAATAAATTTCAACTCTGTATTTCGTGATTCACCTGTACATATAGTTCGCGCTCTGTGAAATAGACAACGAACCAGCGAGCGTTTGCTTTGTATGGGTGAGAAACTGTTGAAATTCAAATATTGTCCTCCCCAGGTGGACTTACGATATACTGATCGACACACTGTACCATCCTTCCGTCGCTTGATGCTGATATCCAGAAAGGCGAGCGTGTCCTCCTTCTCGAACTCAGACGATAAACTTTCGTAGCTTCTATAAAGTCGGTCGGTTAGCGGACGTGTTCGCTGTTGAAAATGTTGGGAAGAACCGTTCTTCGAGAACTGTAGTTCTCACGTGATTAACCCTTTCAACATTCAAAATTATCCAGTCGTCCATATGGTTCCAGTGGTGTTCTCCTTCAGAAGAGATAAGTCTTTAAATGCAAACGTTTTGCCTAACATTGCAAAGTGCGCAATAACAAACAACTATTGATCGGTCTGTTAGTATCGAGGGTATTCAGATCAGTTTGTTCCACACCCTTACCTGGTCATATCTTACGAAAACGTTTGTGATAAATGAAAGATCTACCTCAGCATTAAGCCTGATCATCTCATTACAGCCTCACTGTTCCATAGAGCCTTGCATATATGCGCAGATATGGTGATCAGAGTACAGAAGTAATTATTAGGCTCATGAACAACAGCTACCCTAAACCATTTCCTAAAGGACATTTGACTCAACCCAGTATAATATGCACTATGGAAAGAGTGGTACTATTCAACCAAATGGAGGAACGTTGGGGATATTCAAAGGGTCGTGAACGAGGCACGCGACAGAAATGTTTCTCTAAGGTGGACGATACTGCGTAAACTATTGGTATACTTTAAAGACCCCCTGATTTTTGATGGAGCTAGAGTTGTATGCCAGAAATGAGGCTGATGCAAGGGTCATTTATTCGGAAAACCAATAAATGGTTATGCGCTTCAACATGACTACAAACAAAAACACTCATCTGCGTACGGTACTGGTCTCAGAACGTCACGGTTGCCACGGACGCCAATGCTCAGTTCCTTTATGTACCAAGAACCATTTCATGCCACGCTGCACTCCAATGCTCTTGTATTTTTCTCGCGGCTACTTCAATGTCAAAATCCATGCTCCTGCCTCACTACTGAATAGTAGTGGCATGAGTAACATAGTGCGATCGCTTGTCCTCACTACGCTAGCAATTGCGTAAACGTAATAAAGTGCACTTGCTGCTTGCACGTTTACATCGGGCAGATGGCACGAGAACTATGATAATTGAGCACCATAAGAACGGTAGTAGTGCACCTGGGAACCAACTGGACTGTATTCAAAAATTCCACAATCATTGGTTACGCATTAGATACACGTCGTGAAATTGGTCCGGAAAATATCAAGACAAGTAGACGAATTTTATAACTAGACAGAAGTGCTTAGTTGCAGAGACCCTCCAAAGTGCGCAAGTCGAATGCATTGCAGTTGGAATTGACAAATTTGAACTCATGGTCGCGTGGCAGTCTGACTTGGATCGACCAAACTGAGTTCCATTCATGGTGGATGAAACAACAAGTTCAAAAGAGTGAGGCTTATGACTTGTCCATTTACTTTCCTCAAAATCAATTAGCTCTTTACGCGTTCTAAGTGACTGATAATGTTGACTTTATTTCTGCCTCCCATTTCAAGTATCCTCGATGTACTACGATGAACAATCCGACCTTAATACTAACCTCTGTCTATATGCATATGGCTCATTATCTATCACTTTCCAGTTTGTCTATTCGTCTAAGTCTAGTCTGTCTCTAATACCACCAAGGTTATAAGTGGTTTATCTGGTATGATAAAGTTTCTGCATTAAAAGTTAACCGTCACCAAGAAACCAAGTTACGGACGGCCTACAATGTGTTTTGAAATTATGAAGTCTTAATTCGGTCATAGGCATACTCTAAATAACATCCAGTATTATTTATTCAACTATTTATTTATTGTGTAGGTGCTTTTACCGCTGCGACCTTCGAGTGTCCACAGTTTTTTACATCTGCATTTTTCTGTTTCTCAACTATTCTTGAGCAGGCAAATGCTGCCCTGTGTGCTTAATGTCGGTGGTGATTTAAACCGTTCATAAACGCCAATATCGCCCTATCAGCTGAACATACCAAATACCTGTCTCTCAACACTTGTGCCTGAACTTTTAAGTGTGATGGTCGGGTCATATCTCTTGTGTGAGATCGGTAGGACTTGACACAATCGTTCTTCGTACGTACAATGCACAATTCCTTTTCAAGTACATGCAGTGGAGTGCAGCTGTAGCTAAACGCTTAGTGGATGGATCAGTGAGTGTGTGATATGATATCTGATGTAGATAATTTTTCGGTGTGCAAGTTTGCAGATAGCTAAGTTTGTCTCACGATCAACTGATCATTTGCAAATTGTTTCTAAAATTCAATGTACTTATACAAAAAATAATCTAAAATAAAATATTGGCGTCTTTCAGGTCGCCTTTTCAGGTCGCTGCTTTGAATCAATTGACAGGCAAATATTAGGTACAGTAGGCTTGACAAAATTGTGAGTTATCCGTTTCCTCTTCAAAATAGCTACAACATTGCGACACTTCTCACATCTGGATGACAACACATTGAGATATTCTCGGTGGAAAAGGGCTTCCTACACATTGCTGGTTTTCTACTGCAGGTTTTACGATGCTGTTGGGAAAATGTCGACCTGTAGCTAACATCGGCATAATCCCATTCGTCATCTGATTGCGCAAGATTGACTGTTAGCTACAGCCAGGGTCTGAACTTTTCGATAACCCCGTTGTACTAGGCAGACGTGCCAAACGAATTGCCTGTCAATAACGCGCGTCTCTTCCAAGTACTGTTGAAAATTTTCCAAGCTATCTTGTTAGAACTTTAGGTTTATGAAATCGAAATGCGTAATACCGTCTTTCAAATCAAAGTCTACCAAATCATGTGAGCAACGTTTTTGGAGTACCCCTAATGCAGGCTGATCTATTTGGGAAAACGATTTAAATAACTATGGCTTGTGTGGATGGATAGAATGTTTCAGTTGGTCAGATAGTTTTACCTAAGTTGTCTTCAGCGGCTGAAAAGTAAGTAATCTATTGAAAAATGTGATTTTGCTAGTAGCCTCATCTTGATCATTTATTTGACCAACCTATACTCATAAAAACGTCAAATAATTTTCATTCGGAATGGAACAGATTACAGTGTGAACTAGTGTCATTTCTCAAATTTCCTCCAATACTTGGCAAGTTGATAAGGATCGAAGCTTTGACTAAATGGCATGAAAATAAACTAAGCCATTCTGTTGGAAATTGTGGTCTAAAACAAAAAGTATGCATTGATTTGACCGTCGTCTCTGCTTGATTGCGGTTTAAATTCCTTCAGGTATGATGAAATTATCAGGCCCAGTGGAAGGTTAGATGAGTTGAGATCTAGGCATTTCTTTTACAAGGTGAAGTGAGGAAGGAATGTTTACTCTCATCCCTATTGTTATTTTACCATGACTAACTGCAACGGTTATCCAACAACAAGTCTTCATTCTCGCCAGCCGCCTCACAAATGGGATCACAGAATTAACTGTGG
>LOND01009273.1:4703-20146 GCA_014220965.1 Paragonimus kellicotti | reverse complement strand
ACGGATGGCCTAGTGTCAAAAATATCACGGACGAGCTGAAATGCTACTATCCCTATCGAGACAGGCTATCCTTGATAGACGACTGCATCATGCGTGGATCACGGTTCGTTCCACCATCTAGTTTAAAACGTGAGATTATGCTTTGTGCTCATGAGGGACATCCTGGAATCACAAGGACCCTTCGTCGTGCTAGCGAATGGTATTGGTGGCCACGAATGTCTTCGTCAATCGAGACCCTTGTTAATGATTGTGCCCCTTGCCAACACGCTGATAAATCAACCAAACCTATAGTTGCCCCTGTGCAGCCAGTGGAATATCCTATGCGCCCGTGGGCAAAGCTGGCTATCGATATTATGGGACCTTTTGCAACAGCTCCTTCTAACAAACGTAACATACTGGTCGCCAATTGCTACTACAGTAAATGGCCTGAGGCACATATTTGTGGAGATGTCACGTCATCCACAGTAATTCACTGGATGAAGCACCTTATTGCTCGCTTCGGAATTCCTGAAGAGATTGTCACCGATAATGGATCCCAATTTGTCAGTTATGAGTTCGAAGAATTTTTACGTCGGCAGGGAATAAAACATTCACGGACTGTTCCTTACAATCCCTCAAGTAATGGTATGGTGGAACGTTTGAATCGCTCTTTGAAGGAGTGTATACAGGCATTACAGTTACAAGGAGAGACGTGGGAGGATTCTGTACTTCAAGCGTTATTCAATAAATAGCTCAACCAGAACTGGGTTCGAAGCAGTATTGTAAACACAATGAGAACTAGTGAGGATCAACTTTGGCGGAATGTCGTTTGTAAAATATCACGACGCAGACCAATGGTAATGCATCTGCAGCCACCCCAAAATATCTCGCTGATGTAGCACCTACGGGTGCATTGTTTATGAATGATTGATAGACTTTGTATTCTCTCATGTTCAGATTGTTAGCTTTGGATTTATCAATCAAGTGCGTAAAGTCAATCGAACTATCAAACGAGAGTTTTGTTAGTTCAGTTCATCAATGAGTGTCGATTACTGCGTTTCGTTTCCTTTTGACATATCGGATGTTCGATGTGAACTGAGGCAAATGATGATCGGGGATGGCCAGCAGGACATTGGGTTGGTATGTCACAAATAAATGATTAGGGAGTGCTTAAACAGCGATGCACGAATCTATGAGTATACAGTAGGACTGTGTTTATAGTTACAATACTGCTGTATTATGCGTACGGAAGGAGAAAGTTAAAAAGGCGTCTTCAAACAAAGTACACTCTAGTTAACCAGTGGTTGGCTGTGACGACCGACGTATTATGCTTTACAGTTGAAAAACGTACATAAGTTCTCAGAAGATTCATGTAGATTACAACACATCCCCTGCGTCCAGCAGTAACCGGAATGAGTCGTCAATGTTGATGTATTCGTAACTCGTCCAGAGATCAGGAAGAACACTAACCACCCGGGATTTAGAACAGTGTATGTCCGAATGCCAACATCGCGTGCCTCATGCACTCGACCACATGTCAAGCCAGAGCGAGAACAACGCGCATCGCTCTAAGCCAATCACAATCAAGGTCAACGCATGTACGATCGATAACGCTGTCTGCTCATAAGGTGACAGTTATGGCCTCCGATAAAAGTCTTATTCCGTGCGCCTCCGGACTGGATTAGGCCCTCACTACCAAGCGGGTCAGACTCTGGATAGGGTCCTCCAAGAAAACCATGTTTCCATGTGTCCAGCAGGTCAAACTAGTGAGTTTGGGACTTAATTCGAGTTCCAACACGTCAATCTGAGACGATGTGGGACGCTGTTTGTCGGAACGAGAACTGCATGAATGCAACCGGATTGACGCGGCACGGAACGATCAGAATGTCGTGACGCACTGGTCGCCAGGGAATTGAGCTTTTTTGGCACCGTTGCAACAGTTTTGAGTAAGAATAGGCTTACAAACCGAGATAAGCTCCGAGATATAGGTGCTGAGTATACATTCCTTCTGATAGGATATCTCAAGGAGAGGACTTTTGAACACTGTGTGTGCTTCGCAGTAGCTCACCACATCAATTCTTCGATGGTAGAAGGACCATAGAGCATCAGAGTTGTGATCATAAATGGCGCTTGGCCGAGGCAGTCGCTTATCGCCAGACATCTACTGCAAGTCGTGAAAATACAGAACCACGAACACAAGCTCTTTTATGTACGGTTGACGTGCATTCACATCCTTGGCAGTAGTAACGCCATATTCTCTTTAGTGACACTTCACGCATATAGACGCCTCCATCTCCCCGTCACCTTGGGGTTGTGGCCTGCCCGTTAGTTTCCTCGCGCTGTAATCATGCTTTACTGCGCACAAGTAAAGTTACACTTCATAAGATGTCGGTCTTTGAATCAGGACAATGTACCTGCCGATCACTCGAAGTGAGTCTGTTATATTTTTTGGTATTTATGTTGGCACTAGCTATCACACCGACTGTACAACAGGACCAGTTCTCTGATCAGCTCTCCTCCACTATCCGGCTAGTGGCCAACTCTTTCTTCTGTGTGGTTTAAACTTGAGAATCAGCGGCCTGACTAGATAGCCTCGGGTATTGGTTCAGCCAGTGTGAACAGCGACTGTATGTTGTACTAACGTGCGACCCACGAGCTCGTCTGGATGGATGCCAGCGATGTCACGACTTAGACTGGCCCACGAAGCGGTTACTACAATTGGCCTCTCCACTTGATCATGCGAGGGTACAACGATTACAAAACACCTATCTTGTGGTTGGATGAGGACCACGTCGTT
Organism: Paragonimus kellicotti; assembly: GCA_014220965.1. Taxonomy (NCBI): domain Eukaryota; kingdom Metazoa; phylum Platyhelminthes; class Trematoda; order Plagiorchiida; family Troglotrematidae; genus Paragonimus; species Paragonimus kellicotti. Next base: position 17,370 of record LOND01009273.1, on the reverse strand, counting down.
CATTCACACCTTTAAGCTTGTTTATTGTTTATCAATGTTATGTCCGCTTAAGTATGCACTCACAGCTAACGTGTGTGCCTTCACGGCGAGCCCGTTTGCATGACTCATCATTCATGGCAAGCTAATGTGTCCATAAACTTGCGCTTGTTCGTGTCTGATTGAATTGTACCATGAGACCTTTCTGGTTGGACAGGTGATCATTAGCTTGCTTACTCTTCCGTGTTGGCATTGTACAATCTGACGTCTTATTGTAAACACCGACTGAATTTGAAAAAGATGAATGGTAAAAGATAAGATGTTTTGTACATGGAGATTTTACTCGCTTCTCGTCAGTTACTGCAATGAAACTGTTACAAGCTATTTATAGTGCGCGAATAGGACGATGAGAGGCAAAGACAGTATGTTTGTTAGTGCCGGATCAACTATATTGTGAACACAGTGGTAATTTGATGATTGTGAAGTTATTACCATCAATGTTGGTATTTACGTGGACATCTAATGATCTTTGGGTCAATAATTGACTGGTGAAGGTTCGTGGTCAGAATGATGTGGATAGTGAAAGTTAGAATGGTAAGAGTCGAGCCTTACTTACAGATCAACACAGCGTTGAGACATTAACAAATGTACAATGGAATAAAAGAGAATACGACAAACTAGATGGACGTTTTGGGTTGAAACAATGGAGACGATTGTTTGATTTCTATACAGATCGAGTAGGGGTCGTCCGGCAGATTGTCACAACCCCCGTGAATTTCATAATGCTCCATGATTTTTGGCGGTACATTATTTGGTCAGTTGTAGTTGCATCGACTTTGTCCCCAGTTTGTATAACAGTCAGCTGTCTGGGATGTGCTTGTTGATGCATGTTCCTACTTGCCTTGACGTACGGTCGACATATCTGCATCCACGGGCACGTGTAAAACTATGGTCGTGGTGAAGTTGGTGGCAAAATGTGACTTGGTTATCCTTTGCTGATGATGGTATCCACGTCATCCCTTCAGTAATCACGAGTTTTATACGTTCTTTTGTCAGCAGATGTGATTCCGTGTTTGACAAGATCGAACATCTCGGAAAGGCAACGATGGGCACTTTTTCAGAGTACGGTTGGAATAACGCATTAAGAATCAATCGGCTTAACAATTTTGCCAATAAGGTCCGGAGGGTAACTAGTATTTAACAAGAAAATAATTGCTGGTCTTGTTCCAAACTATTAGGGGGTAACAATTGAACAAATTCTACTAAATACTGCGCCTACAACTCCGCGTTTGCAGGACATGAGAGCAATGCTCTTATGAAAGAGGAAATGAACGGAACATGTTCTTTTGTGCTATGTGTTTCTGGATACCGGGCTGCCAGCTTTTTTGGACACTGAAGCATCCAAAAAGGCCATTTACTAGTTAACCTCAATTTTGAACGTGAGACCGACGATTATACGCAAGAAACTCAATTTAGCAAGCAGTAACGTTGAAGATATCTTTTAACTATGTTCTCTGAAGCGGAAACTGTTGCATTTTGTTTACCACCTGCTGCTCTAATTGGCCTGCGAATATATCTGTCAGCGAACTTTCACCAGTGAATCTTTGACCCGTATTTCATAAGATGTTCACATCAGTAACAACATTAGTGGTAATGACATCATCATACCATTGTGTACACAGCGACACTGGTCTGATACCAAAAAATGTACTATCATTGCCACTTGTTTCTCCGTCTACCCACTATAAGTAGCTTATGTCAATTTCGTCGTAGTAAGTGATGGGAATCGAGCGAGCCGTATTTGCACAAGACGGCTTACATTCTACCATCAACTTTTTCTCGAGAAAACCAGTCGACCATATCGCTCTTCATAATTTCTAGCAAGATCTATCGTAGTGCATTTTCCATTTATGTGACATCTTATGTATGACTTGGATGTCAAACGTGAATTCAACACCCTGTGGGTACTCCATCGCTTATTGTTGTGACTGTTAATTTTTCAGGCGACTAGACTCATTTCATGCGGAAGACCATTCGACGACTCGCAGAGTGGGAACACGCGAGGAAACAACATAACCAACATTCTACTTTTCCTGGTACCGGTTGTTGTTACTTACTCAGTGTTTCGGTACTGTATGCCATGGTCATGGTTCAGTTAATTCGGTTGCTTAAATGCGAAATACGTCGAAACACATTTTTGATGCATTATTCATTTATACACGCACTTGAGGTTTGCTATTCCGGTTGCCAGGTGTCGATTAACATCCTTTCCACTGGCAACTGCTTATACGTAGAGGTTGACTGACTTTCCTCTGTTGTAATCTCTGTAAGCCAGACTGTTAATTAACAATTAAGTGGACATTATGGGTAGCCTCTTATCTGGTCAGAGCTCATGTTCAAGGTATTATCGTATACGAACAGAATACTGCTTGCGAAGCACTCTCCAGAGGCGTAAATGGGATGCACTTGTGTGTAGTTAAGTGAAATGCCTCTTTCTGAAATGCACCTAGATGTTGATTCGAACGACCATAAACAAGATCTGCCATAGAAAAGTGAGCGGCCCTCAGATTTATGGTCAGGAAACTCGTTGTAGTGCACTATTGTGAGTGCTATTAGTGAGGTAGTATCGAAACAGGTCCTCTATTATACATGTGACACATTTGAAAGATTTCATCTCTTTATAGACACTAATTCCTCGAATTTATTATCCCAACATGAATAGCCGGGGGATGAATCGATTGGGATTCAGTTACACGCACATGCAGCGTGCCTATGAATATTCAAAGTTGGCCTTTTGATAGGCAAGGCAGGAGTGCGGATAAGAGTCTGTCAATTAGACATCTGTTTAACAACGGAAATAGTCTTAAATTACGTAGTTCAAATGTTAAAAGTTTTAGGCTGATTGTACAGTATTGTTTTCGTTACGAAACGTCACACTATTGTCTCCATGTCGTTCCCGTGCCTATTACTCTTCCAATATCGCCCATATTCCTCTCATTCCCTTGGAAACGATACCGTCTACTTTGGGAATCCGTGGTCAGTTGTGATATGCAAGCCCAGTTCGAACGATATTTCCAATGTCTGTTCACACGTCAGCTGTTTCGCTTATCTCTCTGACGTTCGACCTGGTCCTGGTTTACACGGAATCATTTCGTGTTTACACTGACTTTAATTCGCACATTATTTTTGCTGGACCTACAAAGGATAACCGGAACAGAATATACCGAAAATGTCACAGGAAGTTGCAGAAAACATTATACTGATATCAGATTAACAATTTGGTTAGGTTAGAATAACTGATGCCAGTTTCTAGTACAGTCGTTGGTATACCTTCACAAATGAAACCTGCGTGGATTTTTATAAGGATTATTATTCCAATTTCACGGCAATTTCGTGTAAGAAGTTTAGATGAATATAACATTGAGTGGCATTTTAAAGAACCGTCATTTGTTTTTACAGAGAGGATAGTTCCAATAAATTTTACCAATCGCAGTGAACTTCCTAATTAACGACTAAATTTCCCAGTCGTGTGATAATGCAGTCAATTACATAAACCGACCTGTAATGGAATACAAGCCGGGTCATACAAGTGAACTTATATTCTACCATCGAAGAGATTGCTCATTTGGCAACCGGTTTTCTCTTGCTACGTGGCTTGCAAACCGTAATATTTATGTTTACAGGTTGTCACAGTTGCTTCACATTATTCAAAACAGACATCCGGTACACATTCCTTCCTCATCTCCCGGGGCGGTACTCAGATACTTAGGGACGCCACTTATTTGAAAAGATACTCATATAATGCGCAAATTTTGTTTGGACGATACCCGATGTATTTTCATCAAGTTGACACAGCAGAAATGAGTTGCTACAAAAGGGTCAACTATTCGTCACCTGTCGAAGTTATTCTGTTCACATTACACCAAGAATCGTTTGCAAGAAAGTATTCGTTTACTGAACAATTCCTTTTGGACAAACGCAAGAGCCATCTATAAGTGAGATCTGCATCCATCATCGCGCTTCATTTTCCGGTGTCCCTGAACAAATTCACAGATTGGAAAATACTGCAGCTGCAAGTTTTATAATCACCGTGTAAGTGCCATCATTAAAAAGGGAGTAACATTACCTTGAAAGTCATCATGTATAGCTTACACCTGGACAACAGCATTTCAGTAAGGTGAGGGTATACACACAACAATTCTCAATGTACATTTACATGACTGGTTTCATTTGTGTTTCACCCATAAGATGGTCTGTATAATGTACAAGCCTGGGACCCTTCGTGTGACGAGCCGACGTTGAAGTCTGCTAGATATTACATATTTACTGTCTACTGCCCTGGTGACCGCAGCCTGTACATCACCAACATGTTAAGGTGGACTTCGCCCATCTACACTAGCGAGGTGCGGACAACTTGCAGAACAATTATATCTTCAATCAGTGTGGACCAAGGCGTAGTTTGTAGCCGCCATTTGAGCAATATGCGCTAGCTAATGCGGCGAGAATGAACGATCACACTATTCTACTCGTCAGTAGTCAGATGAATACAAGTATTTGGGTGCTGAGTTAACCGGAGCAGAATCCAAGACGAAACATTACTGTGCGTTCCGAGAAGTGGTCTGTTTCTAAACATCGACGAATGTGGTGTCCAGGGGCTATCTTTTTATGCAGATATGTTTGTGTTTTTGGTATTGTTGGGACGTATACCACCTGTACCAGTTCTTTGGAAACACATTCCTTGTGTGACCATCTTTCTTCGCTCACTGCGGTAATGAGCGGTAAGACGTGTTCAAAAATTGTGTCCCGTGACACCGATAGCTTGTCTAATCGGGTTGACCTCGGGGAGCACTTGGTTTAGTTATTCCTGTCTAGCAATTTTGTTGTGTTAGGAGCTATATCAAACATAATGTTCATTAATTGATAATTTATTCTTCACTCTGAAAATATCATCTTGACTACCTAATTCAATGATCTATCCGGGCTGAAGAAAAAATAATACGTATTTCAGGCAATAAATTTTTGCCCCACTAATACTAAATTCTCTTCATACAAAGTTCACTTCGATACTTCTGTTTCTATTCAGTATATTACTTTCTGTGCTGAACATGTGTGCTGCTTTCAAACCCGGGTTTTCGAGACAGATTACGTCTATCCCGATCTAGACTTGAAGATTTGTGCGCTGCAGCCGGTAGTATTTCCCCGTATTTTATCGTCACATACCTCGGGTGTCGGCATCCATATGACAGAAACCAAACTGTTCTTCAAGGTCGCTTAATGAAGTCGTGCACGCAGCGAACAATACTCTATGAAGGAACGTACGTTGATTTGTTCCATAGGGGTTAGCGATTACGATTACGGCAGGCAGACAATAAATTCACGTTGCTAACAGAGGGTGGGATACATTCTTTGAAAAGGGTAACCTACATCGAATGTAGCAACTGACTACTGCTGTTTTCTTAAACAGTCTGAAATTATTCGGCAGCGTCCAATAAGTAGTGCGCATTCAGAAGTTGCTGTACAATCGATGAAGCTGGCTGTCGATTTTCTGTGGATTGCGTACCCAACATGACCTTTTGTGATGACAAGCGTTCAACCAGGTTCGCATTAGGTTAGGATATTTCGTTACATAAGTGCCTCTCCGTTCTGTCGAATTAGGTGTTGAAGCACTAGCACATACAGTCAGAATAAGACGAGGGTATCAGTGTACATTCCATTGAACCACTGGAATGTCAAAGAAGGTGCATACAGCAGCACACAAAATCACGGAATACACATCTTAATTATTCGTTGAATGAGTTGCCCATCTCACCTTCCTTGATGGGGGAAGGGAAGAGTGGTTCACCCTAGATACCGAGTTTAATATTTCACTTTCCACACCTGGTAACGGGTTTTAATACTTCCAAATAACAACGCATGTCTCAGTTGGGGACGGCACCGGTTATTTGTGAATCGAATGGACGATTTACGGTCAACTGTTGCGGCTGGTGAAAAACAGTGACAAGATAGATAACATGAATTCACGAAGGGTTATACAAGCGACGTAGACACTAACAACAAACAGCAACAATAAGATAGTTTATTCATCCTGGATGAATCGGTTTCCAGTTTGTTCCTCTCCGCAAAAGTATAGCAGATGGTTACGGAGTCAACGCATTTGACATGTCTGATCTAGGTGGGTCAAGTGCAGCGAACTATCCCGTCTACTTTTGTTTGATCGTTTACTAATAAGTAGTAGAAGATTTTGACTAATATAGGTTGAACACCAGTCACAACTAACTGCCGTTTTCCGCATTCCCGTAGACTTTCCGTCAATGTTCTAATATCCAACGTTTTTACGGAACTCACTTAGCATATCGAATGGAACCAGAACGTTAACATACAAGTTTTTGCGATGGTCTAACCACGACGCTGAACCATGGATGCGGTCGGAAAGCTTCAAGTGAGAGAACGGAGTACACGCATTATACCCAACCATAAAGTTTAGTCTAGCATTAAGATGCAGCTGGTTGACGCGGGATACAAGATGTCAGTTCACTTCACATCACATGTTGTCACTATGACAACAAAGTAGCAACGTGCGTGGTGGTTTGCTGGTCCCGGTCAGTACGAAGCAGAAATGATCATGCCTACCTAGTTCGGAAGTTGCATGATGTTACGCGGCAAGTGAATGTTTAACATCCGATTGGCCGTCTCACCAGCAAGCAGAAGAGAAAATCCAATAATTTGGTTTTCTAACCGATTCTTGTCCACAAATTTAATAAGTACCAGGCAATCTTGTTAATTACTGTTAAGCAATCAAAGATTTGGTGGACATAGTTTCAACGCTATCAACATTTCCTCGTATCCACAGAGAGTTTCCAGTCATCCCTTCTAGAAAATCACCAGTTTCGCTGTTGTTGGTCTGTCTGCTGTTGGGATGATCGAGCAACCTAACCACCACTTGTAAACAAATGTGGCTGGGCGTTTCAATGCATGCGTCTACTATAAGACCAATAGCGCAATTGTCAACAAAATTGTTTTAATAGAACGAACTTGAATTCGATTTCTGTTCATAACGAGGTTATGCACGATCGACAGACTTCGAGGAAAGTGAAATCTGAGTCCACACTTGTCGTTCAAAGGAAGTTGACTGGAAACTCGATCAACCCGAAAGTTGCGATCGAACATGTGTAGTATTCCAGATTGGTCGTACGGAAAAGGAGTGTAGTGGACAAGTGGGTATGCGCTAGACCCTCGTCCACTAACAATTTAAAACGCCTTTCCTGAAGAGCAATCGAAACGTAGTCCCAACAGGCATCGAACTAGAGAACGCAGTGGGGTTTGGAAACAAACCGTATATTTCCAGCAATGTTTGGAAATATGATAAGTAGTTAGCTCTAGCCTAGTCTGGGACCAACGGCAGCAACCAAGAGAAGAAAGAAAAGAAGCGCGAGGTGGGCTACCGCCCACTCGGCGGCACTCAAAAGCGCGCCAAGCGAAAAGTGCGTGGAACCTTCGAGTGCGTTAAACAACGCTCGAAAAGGTTCGGGTTAAACGACCTTGAAGAATGGAATAGTAGATGAGTCGTTAGGAAAAGGACAAGCGTTCGCTGCGTGCACTGAAGAAAGTGGCACTGAGTTCATATCAGGCCTCCTATAGCAGGCGTACACAGAATCATGCGTACAGAACAAACAAGCGGGAAAACATGGTTGCAGCCGGGATCCTTAGAGAAGCCACACGACCGCTGGTCACTACAAGAGCAACACCAAAGGCACGTATACGAGCATTAACGAACCTCGTACGAACGGTTCAGTCTTCACCTACACCAAACTGATGTCACTTCGTTCGATTTACGCTGTAATCAAACTCGTTAAACTGACAACAACTGATGAACTAGCCCTGGCTGAATGGTAACCTCGAAGAAATGGGAACAGAAGACCGGCAGCTGTGGAAACATTTAGTTTATTTCGACCTGAAATTGCGTTCATAGCTAACAATGAGTTGTAACTCAATCGGTTATACGAAGCAAAACGATGCTGAACCCATCACGTTACATTCTTCAAATGTTTGAATCATCGAGGGTTCTCTTGATTGGCATGCAGCGGACTGGCAGCATCGAGGTGATTAGGACACTCATGACTGCATGCAGTTGCGCTGCTGTAATTGGTGGGCCCGAAACTGTTGTATTGTGATCTACAAACAGTTGTGGTGAGGACATGGGCTGCCACAGTTTATCTATACATCATGACGTAACAACCAGTTGCCCAATAAAAATGCAACCATTTTTGTGGTCTGTTTATTTAACTTTTGATGAATACCGGTCATTCATCCAGTCACCATATCTCCGTTGATATTTTGTATGAACTGCGGTAGATAGCGACCCTCATTAGGGTCAGGTTTCAATGTATTTTTACACATATACACTGGCTTCCCGGTAGCCATGGTTAAAGTTCTGGTCAACGTATCTCAGCAGGCGAAGCGTGACCGGGTTGTGATGAGTGGGGTGAACTTATCAAGAGCGGAGTGAGAATTAATGACCAAGCAATTGGCTGGCATACAGGAAAGTTTACATAAACGATTGACGAGGCAGTGATAGCAGCGAAAAGGTGCTTGAGTCTGTTTCATTGCGTGGACCCCATTTAATCAGTGCACGTAGGTGAAAGTGCAGCAAGCAGGCGTGAGCAGAACGTGGAACCGGATTCGAAGGTCAGTATATGAACCAAAAGGCTTATTCGACGGGTAGGTATCCAAAATGAGTCCATTGAACGAACGGGTACAATACACCGCTGTAGCCACAGCCAGACTACTTGGTACGAAGGTGTACGCACATTTCTGGTCAAATCGTTCGGTTCCATCGTTCCATTGTTTTGGCCATCACAGCCCACGATCGATAAGACCTGGTTGCTGACACATGTCACTGTAACCGTATCGGCTCTTGTAATGCAAAAGAGGGCTGGGCACCAGCTTTGGGCCGATGTGTTCAAAACTAAAACTACGCTATTTCCACTAAATTATCAGGATAATTTTTTCATCAAACGATAGATACTAAAACGCTGTATTCCCTTACGAAACAGATTTACAAATCACTAAAGACTGATCAAAACCTAACAATTTTTCCATAGAATCTGAGGACACGTCATGCTGTGTTTTTAGGTTTATCGCGCCATTTGTGGACTCTGACGTGACGTATTATAGCCATGCTGTGAAAACGATAAGCGTCGCTTGGCACCTCTCCTCAGTTTTGTGGCCTTGTCACTCGAACCGTGCCGTTAGGCTTCCTGCCAACATATCCGATTTGACAGTCTTATCTGTGACGACGGTAACTTGTTGAGTTATCGAGATTGGCGTGGACAGCTCGTTCAAAAATGTTGTTCAAATTGAAGTGCTTTATGCTTTGGAACCAGCTTCGTCCTGAAAAACGATTTATCCATGTAGTTTAGGTCGACACAAAACATTCACGTCATACGGGTTTCGGTTGGGGGAGTACAAAATAAGGTAACATGTTGATATATGTGAGTACTGATCGAACTGGACGAGGGCGGGGTGGAGTGAGAGGCGTAAGCACTCCTTACAAGTATCGTGTTTGTTCACAAACTGACTTCTCTAGGACTGTACAGACTGTAAGTGTAGATGCTTCTGATGGTCGTTGCAGAATTGATGCTTCATTTCACCGGAGGCACATCGGACCTGTAGGCCTTGGGGTGACTAATTCGATATGTGTGTGTGACATAGTGGGTGTCTTTGTATATCCAATCTGTGAAGAATATGACGATCGACTGGGGAACTAACTACACCTTCCCATGTGGGTTCGGTGGTACCCTGCCCCGTGAGGAACTTTGGATACTCAATAAGCAGGTATGATAATGTATTACAAGACCCTCTGCTTTGCTTATGTCTTAATAAATTTCAGCTTCTAGCTTAGTGTAATGTTTTGTTTGTCAGGTCGCAACCCTCTCCCTCATTCGTTTCTAATTTCCTCGCGGTTGTGTGACAGTCATCAAATACTGATTTGTTTCTGTCAGTCTTGCTGTAGCAGGTAATAATAATAATAATAGTAATAATAATATTCCTTTGGTTGCTTGTCCGTGTCTGAGTTGAGTTTTCTTTGAAAAGCTCATCTAAAATACTATGCGCGCTTGTCTTCATTATCTCAAGTTTGGCGGTTCGTGCAATCTTTTGCGTTTCGTATATGATGGCCGTTTAAGTAGTGTTATTGTTAATTTGATAACATTGTACCGAATGCGCTCCCTTACTTCGGCTATGCAAATATTTTCTATTGAGTTAAGTTGTCAGTTGGTTTACAGAGCACATAACCTGGCCAGTGTGTCCATTTCATCTGTATGTAGTTTTCGTTTAAGTGAATCTTCGCCTGTTCAGGTCATCCGATTCCATCAAATCGTTTCATCTGAGTTAAACATTGCTTATTAAACTAAAACTGAGATGGTTTTATCCTGTACTTTATAGAGGTCATCTTTACTGTGTAGTGCACTAACTTTTATCAGCGACAGTTCTCTGGTATCACCACCGATTACCACTTATGTGGATGCAAGTTCGAGCCGTGATCACAGCGAGTACCCTTGCCCAGGTTCAGACAGTCTGACAATATTATCCTATCTGCAACTGAACGTTACATTGCACAGTCGTAGACGAGTAGTAACGACCATTATCCACGGAACCCACGGCCGCGAGTTCGAGTCCAGTTTGCCATGGTCGCTCCCTTCTGGATTCAGGCAGCCTTATGCTGGCCAGCCTACATATGGCTTTGCCTATTACATGAGAACAGATGCCCTATGATGTAGAGACCACCAACAGTTGGGTGAAACCACGTGGTGGTCAAGCAACAACGTGGTCACGAAATATGAAGACCCTGACTGCTCCACTGAGCAAAGTGGGTAGGTGTCGCCTGCCTGGCTGGAGGTCCTCGTGATCATTCAAATCCGAGATAGCGGTCTGTCGCAGTCAATGGCGTACCTGCATCCATACCATTTCTAGTTCTTCCGCTTAGACTTCTATTAATTTTCAACCTTCTTAGTAACGTTTTCTTCTAGGATATTCCACGTCACTGTTGAGGTGAGCGGCAGCCCGAGCCACAGTACCTTTTGGTCAGGCTCATGGCTGATATGATGATGATGATGCGGTAAGAATAAATCTAACGATGGCTGCTTCAAAACGTTTTTGTTCAGCTTCAAGTAACTTGACAGTTCCAAGCGCACATGTGCGCGAAAAACGTTTCCAGGATGCGCCTATTGTTTGTGATTTATTTGGTCACTTGAAAGCTAAGTAGGTCAGATTGCCCGAACCTAAACAGGAACTGTTACTATAATCGTTATGGGGTCTATACTCATACCTTAATCGCGACTGTCTGTTAAACCACTTAGTGCTTTTTCAACGTTATGGCTGTTGTCCCTAATATAGGCTTCACCCTCATCGATACTCGGCCAATGTCCATCCTTTCGTATGATCGATTGCACTGTTTACGCCGATTGAGTTGTGGTTTGCTTTGTATGATTACGGATTAGACTAAGCAACGAATATTTTGGCTTTTAACTTGAGTGCGTCGCATTTAACTGCTGATCGGCCGCCTTTGTCACCTGTAAAGATGAGGTTTACACAACGGCCCTCACAGGGGACCGTAAATAGTTTCGGACATGATGCGATATTGTACGTGGCGATGTCTGTGTGTTCATTCTTCATTGCCACTTTCATTACATTGTTCACGTGGTTCTATGTAGGTTAAATTGTTGCGCAACTCTGGATGAGATAACGATTACTACTTTTAGCCAAAACATTTAACTCAAAAGTCTTTATCATGGGACATTTATGGAGACGGTGATAAATGGCTGTTTGTTGTTTGTTTCGAAATGGCGGTTGAACTGTATTACATCTTCCATTTTGAAGGATAGGGAGGTTGTAATGCGCTGTATCTTTCCTACTGGTCTGTTCGGTGGGTATGATTGTTGGTGCAGTGGCTACGTTGGTCAGTCTAGTCCAGCGGGTCATGGTGATGTGCAGACCTATCACACTACTTCATTAATCAGTCACCTTTTGAATGAGAAACCAACTACGCCTTCCCCTGTAGAATTGGCGACACCATGTTCCGTAAAGATTTGTGTTCTGTATTTCCGTTACTCCCGCTTACTTTACTTCGTGGACAGTTTTTGAGTGTTACCAGTCTGGCAGCCTCAAAATAATGTACAATAACTTGTGGCCTATAATCGAGCTACGCTACTCGGTTGGCCTTTGCTTGAAAGGATGGGGTTTGGTTGTTCACGTAATGTCTTTTTCTCATGTGACCGACGTGTGCGTTATCACTCAGACGTTGCACGTAGGCATCAATTGGTCTGATTCTCAAGACCGGTTGTGCTTAAAAGTACTCCGATTAATTTTTCATTGTGGAAACTGCTTTGGTATTCGGAGAATCTTCTTTTCTTTCTGTGTTTAAATTGACTAAACGGTGACCATCACCATCGATGCTTAGCGTTGTTTGTTTGGACACATCGACTCATCAGTTCGTTTAGTGGTAATACATACGAGGTTCCTGGTACGGTGTAAGAAAATGAGCGTTTTCTAAATCCCGGTTTGTGAACTGCTCAGCTTGTTCGAAACATCTGATGTGTCCCTCCCCATTAAAGACACTAATGCGAGCAGGAACATGTTCGTCCCTCTCTATCTCTCTGTGTATGTGTTAATTTTCTGCTATCTCGACGTGGTA
>LOND01009272.1:0-11094 GCA_014220965.1 Paragonimus kellicotti | reverse complement strand
AAAGCATTTTCGGTTGTTTTATGGCACTATCTCACATATTTTATCACTGCTTACAAAATTTATAACTGACCATGAACGATAGTTACTCCATGGTATTATTTAAAAAGAACTCTCTTCTTGTTTAAGAAGTGGGTAAGTATATACGGTCCTAGATGTAGAAATTGTTCGATTTCCATCTCGACTTTGTTGGCCATCTCTGGTTAACAATAATCAGCCGAACTGAATTTTGGTGTCATATAGCCTTTCCCAATAGAAAATTATAGCTACCGCAAAAAAAAGTATTATTACGACAGAATGTGATGATAGAATACACCTAGTTGTCTATCCATAAAAGTTCGTTGTTATTTTGATATTACCTATGAGGGTGGAAAGGCATGCCAATGAACCAGTCAATCCGATCTTTTGTTGTAGATTTTAAATTATCTGTGCTAAACAGCCAAAACTCAAAACCAGGAGATAACTGACATCGTGAAAGAAATTAGAGGGTAGAATCAGACGAAAGTGTTTGCGTGGATTAGAATACAAACATCATTGTTGTATGGAGTAGAATACCTGTTTCAGAGATTGTACAACTGTCGAAATATAAGTACGATCTTCCTATATCGAACGACTTTCCGCTACGCCAGGTTTCCGCACTAATTATGTGAAACATGCAGTAAACTGCAACCAGCCGTATTTTACTTCGTTCCAGATTGTTCAATAAAATCGAGATAGAAACCGAAACATACGAGTTTAGAACTTGTTTGAAACTCATTTATGTGAATGGACACAGTCCACCTCGGATTGTTCGTTTGTACCGGTCAAAACCACAAAGGCTCAAAATGGTGATCATGACAAATTCGGGATTAGTTATTAAACGAAGACAAAAAACGCTCTAGAATAATGGTCAAGTAGATGAGCATCACGAAGATCTGGTAGTCCATAACATTTTTCATACTAAACTGGAAACTCTAGTAGCCCTTTAATCGCGGACCACGTATAATTTTAAGTGGACCTCTGCGCGAATTGCAACGTTTACGTGTAATTGGAAAAAAAACTAAGGAACATCAGAATCCGATCGTACCCTATGTTCGAAGGTCTTAGTTTCAAAACACACCAAAATAATTATAATCTCAAAGCTGTTCGTGACACAACTGAAGACCCCATAATCGAGCAGCTCAGTTCCGCAGCTCGGGATATTCCTATAACTTGGCAAGGAGCATGCGCGCTCAATGACCCCGATTTGAGTTTCGTGTACATGTATATCCAGTCCTACCTTCTGAACCCATAACATGGTATAGGTCTGTCGTCTGGGCGACTATAACCACAGACGGTAACCTTTTTTGAAAATGCATGTAGAAAGTGCATCATTCTCATGCGCTGAACTAACGTCACAAGCGTCTGTCTAAGACAGTTCTTCAAGCCACGTCGTAGGTTAGGCAACAAAAAATAGATCGAACACGAGTGTTGGTTAAATCATCCAAAATACACAAGCACGAACGGTCTTTTGAACATTCAGACAATCGTGTGTATATGAACCCGTTCTTGTCTGGCGGGGTCTAGCTTGGCCTGGCTTAGCTTGGCTTGATTTTCGTTAGCTGTGTGTGGCGTGTCCGGTGGTGCATTTGCAGGCCCTTTCACACTAAAGTTAAGATAACAGATCGATCACCAGTCCCGCTGCCTGTAGTTTCTCCATCCGTTTGTTTGTTTGTCTGAGGAATGTATGGTACTGTATGTGACAGAGTAGAGTGGCATTAAGGGCATCAGGGTAAAGCGAGGAATCGGTTTAGTCTGAAACAGGCGCAAACTACACATACGCACACAAGCACAGCGTCCATCGTTGCATACGGCGGACTCGACATCGTCTAGCTTCGTCCCCTCTTGCTGGATTGTCTGGTGTACTTTTTACGTTTGACCTTATAGTCGCAGTGTCCGCAATGGGCTCGTCTGTTTTCATCTAAACGGAACAATGGATCGAACTTTGAAAACACACCGTCTAAGAGACAGCGCTGATGTTCTGTCTGGTTGGCGGTATGGGGTGGGGTCAGCTGTGGCAGAGAGACTTGAGTCTGGCATTGGTTCAGCATGCANTTGGCGGTATGGGGTGGGGTCAGCTGTGGCAGAGAGACTTGAGTCTGGCATTGGTTCAGCATGCAAATAGAATTAGCGAATACGGTCTTTGTCTCGCGCGCACGTCGGAAATGCAAACCCATTCAGCATTATCACATACAAACTGACTGAATAAGTGAAAACTTAGTCGGTTTTTTGTTTGCATTCTGCTGAGTATGAGGCACGGGCGAGCCACGATTTGGGTGTTTTGATCAGTTGGTGATCGTTCGTCTATTACGATTTGCAACATTTTGTTTGGCTCTAAACCAGAAATGGTATAAATCG
Source organism: Paragonimus kellicotti (assembly GCA_014220965.1). Lineage (NCBI taxonomy): Eukaryota > Metazoa > Platyhelminthes > Trematoda > Plagiorchiida > Troglotrematidae > Paragonimus > Paragonimus kellicotti. The sequence continues at coordinate 8,721 of LOND01009272.1, read as the reverse complement.
GCACTCAGCGTCGACTTGTCAATAAAGCAATTTGGCAAGAGAAACATAGTGTGGATCATTGTTCACATCTGACCATAGCTTTCTCATTTACCTAGACTATCCAGTCATCGGCCTTTGAAAAGAAAAAACTAAACCCAAGTTTCCATTCTGTCGAAGCTCGTCAGTAGGGCATATTTGTACAAAGTGCAGGTTCGTTTGTGAGTAGTATAACACGACAAGTAGGCGCGGAAACTAAAAGGCAGATCCCAACTCCAGGAAGACCAGCGACTTGAAGCGACTGTCGGAAACGTCTATATGCATTACGCGCGACGTGTCACCGAAGCGAATGTCACTGCGCTACACTTGAAGGTATGAATACATGACAGCCTTGCAAAACAATGCATGCTTCCGTTGTTCTATGTCTTCATATACCGTGTAATCGATGTCGTACAATAAGCAGAATAAGTGCACTAAAAAATAATTTGAGGGTTTAATCATAACTGCTCTTGGTATTTTGAAGCAATAGAGATATAATCGTGTGGGCCACATTTGCTTGTCGCGTTTTATTATGAATGTACAACCATTAGGAAATGTGTCTGAAGTAAACAAGTAGGTGTCAAATGTCTTGCACAGTAACAGTTCAGCTGCATCTCGTCGATTACGCTCACGAAATTAAGGTACACTACACACATGTTGGGGGCAGATGGCAAGGCAAAATTGATCCAATCATGTCTGGAGATAGTCAGTCAAGTGACTAAAACGCAAGTAACATGATACATTACTGATGAGTAGTAGGGGATTTGGTTGATTTCAAGCTGAACATCACCCACAATTGAAATTAACCAAATCACCAACTCCGCATCAGTAAGCTAAAATATCGCCTAGCAAGTTAATGAGATCGGGAGATTGCCGACCTGCACGTAGGAAAGTCTTCTAATCGGAGTGATCGGAATAATGAGGATTAACGAATGACAGCAGAAGGGTGCGTCTCCGTGCTCGATATCGATCCGTAGCAACTGATCATACTCCACCAAGCGAAGTGGTTGTGCGTTCACATATGATAATTCGGTCGTGCCTAATGTGAGGTCAATGGCACAGTGGTAAACACGGTTGCCTCATGAAAGCATGGTCGGAGTTCTGGTCCTGGCAGTGGCAAGGATATACACTACTGACAAGCTCAAATGAGAGCGTAACATGATACAAGCTCAATCAGACTGATTCTTATTAAACATCGAATTTAATGACCAAACAAATCCCATAATACGCTACACACGTTCACATTTTATATGCTATCCTCCTTGACATGTTATCATTCTAGACAGCGTTGATCGGCTGAACATTCGTTTGACCCCCGTTTAATCCGAATGGATAGTCTAATTGTACCTAATTGTACCTGTCTAGAGGGACGTAACCGATTCAGGCATAATTATGAGAATGGTCGAACTAAAACCAACCACAAATGGAAATTACAGATGCTCTCTGATGACGACAAAATGATAATCATTTGGCTCCATACCATGCATTAGATGAAATTCATAATTTTATAGTATTATCATGCATATCGCAACGATTTTTAAGCAGAATAGGGAATCGATCCGGAGCGCTGCAAGACGGTGCAACTGCGGTGGGGGGGGCCAGACGGGAAGGCCGCCGTTTGACAGATACCGCACTGGAGTAACTAGGACTGGATAAAGCAATCACCACGGCCGGCGAGCCGTCGGGACCTGCAGTTCCATATACATTCAACCGACTAGCAGGCAGCTAAGTATTTGATGAATATTTTTACTCATATGTATAGTCATATGTGTGTCAAAACCATGTCTAGTGTGGGATGACAACGCGCTACTTAGACAATATGCGAGCGAGTTCGGACTGGCCTTGAACCGTATCCAGGAAAGTACGTGGGTCGCGTGGACCAAAGGTCGAAAATTATCATGTGCAGAACGTCACTGCTAGTCGGCTTGTGCTTAGCGCTCATTTCACTCTTTTGGAAGCAAAAATATAGTAGTTCCATTTACAGTCTCTAGCTGTGACAAGAGAGACATTGATGTGTATGACAGGCCAAAATTAACTTTCAGTTGAGGTATTCTCAAACTTAATTTACTAGGATTCGGGAAAGAGAAACAAACAATTTTAGCACAGATGAATCAAATGACATCTTCAACATACAGTACACCAACAAGGTTAAAAAAAGGAAAATGTTGAAGGCCACCAGAATCCAGGTTTTATGAAAGTGAGAACGGGTGACTGGCGAATCGACAACAGTCGTTGATGATACGGACGAAATATAATATCACTAACTGATAATATCCATTGTGTCTGAGGCACCCACCGTCCCTGTCGTCCTAACGTGTGTTCTCAAGATAGGCGTTGATGGAATGCCACCAATTTCAATTCCGATGTCAACGCATGTCGTGACAATTCACCATCCAGCAATCAATGCATAAGCAACATCCACCACCAAACGACTCACAATCATTTGTTAAGCACCCCTTCAGTTCACTGTCAATTCCAACTGTTCCGTACACAGTTTTCGTGTGCCCGTCCCAAGGCATTCAATTGAAGACGGGTCCAGTTTCAAAAAACACATCTCCCAAGACCATAAATTGTTAGTTGAATAACATCTTCATCTTCCATTTAGTGAAACTCGAGTTTCGCGCACATCTACTTTCACTTGCCGGCGTCTACGTACGTCGGATTCGAATGTCGTTCCGTAGCAGCGCAATGCAACGGACGTGTTTCTGAGCAACCAGCTCTGGTTGAGCATGAAGCATGTTGTTCAGTCCCGTCAGTGTGTATGTTCGAGAAGTATTCTCAGTGTTTAGACACCATGTCCGATCCACACAATATCACGATGGAATGTGCCTTAGACATTGTGTGGATGGGCGACTCAGATACCGAGCGCTTGGGTGTTATGCCTCTCCGGATTACAGCACTGGTTTCGGTGTGAAAGTGAATCATTTTATGCTTTGAATTAATCAACAAGTTGACCATACCAGTCTGTCTGAACAGCTGACGATGATCTCAAATAACCGGGCCATCTACCTTCCTCCTGCATGTTTCGTGTTTGAGGTGTTAATTAGTATTGAAGTTGACCCTGATCGTGAATTTAAAAATCCATATAATGCATGCATTCAAGTATCTGGAACCCCACGGAGATGCTCAAAAACGCATGATGCCCTGCTACGCCAGAGTTAGTGTACAACGTAGCCCAAAAGAGAACAGCTACACAACAGGGTTATCGGGATTCGGACGAACACATTGGAACACATTAATAAATTGTAATGGCAGTATATCAACAGTAATGCCGACATTTGGCGAACAGTGTTAACTATCCAAGTAACTATTCAGTCAAAACTTGCAAAAGTTTGCACTGACAATTCGACTATCATGCAAAATTTCGGCAAACTATAGGAATGTATGACTATTAGTAAAGTGAAGCACAATCAGCAAATGAATGTCAGAACAGACACCAGTGATTGAAAAATAGGTCTATGTGCTGAAGTATACACGACATACTCATCGGAATGAAACCATTGACAAACGTGATAGTTCAGTCTGGTTCCAACCATGCGGATTGCCAACCACTAATCATGTTCACCGTCTTCAGATTCCTATGTCAACACAATTCCCACGAGTGCACAATTAAATTCGTCCTCACTTGGACGTATCAGGTAGAACTGCGGTCACTATAGAGGCCTATGCTAGTGTAACTCGGAAATAGGGTGGAACGAATCTGTCCACACGGTGGGATGAACTCACGTCGAGATTATTTATCTTACTCAATCTCAGGCAATGCGACTAAGTCCGATGGTCGAGCATGGACCGCATGTTCGAAGTTCAGTCAGTTTATTTCTACCTCAATGCTCCAAATGTGGGCGGCCAGGTGGGGTGTGGAGTTTGAAGTTGTGTTGGAGGAGATGACAGAGGTGTGCTTAGTAAAGCATACAGAAGAATCGGGCATGATGTCATTTAGATGTCAGAATTAATTACAAATTCTAATGTAGATGTTTTACAGAAGCAAATAAATGATGTGAAGGGTTTATCACGTTCAACTCGTTTCTGCGTTCTTCTGCAAGTTGACTGATTTTGAACCTGACGCTGGTCATCGAGGCATATACCAATTTTTCGATCTCGATATAAACCGGCCAAGACAAACAGAATGCCAGATAAAATTGTCTTGTAGTAAATTGCGCACATTTAAATAGATCGCAAGAATGCGTGTCGGGTAGATTCAAGTCAAATCAAATGAAGAAACTGCTTTATGCTTCTCGGGAGGTAAACTTTCAGTATGTACTTGTCTTTTACAAGACTGTCAGGATTAATATTGTAACGAGAAGGCGTCCAATAAAAGCACAATCTTTATTGACCAACACGATAGTTACCATGCTACGCACGCACTCGCGTTTATGAGTCAGAATTCCAGTCCACAACACGCCCCGGTTTCAGCCTCATAGATATCTCCATGATAAATTAGTACTACAGCTGAAGAGTGGGTAAGGAGTTATGAGTGGACATGTATGAGCAGAGTAGTAGACTATTGGAGGTCGGAGAGGACCGGAGCAGGTGGGGTAGTCTGAGATGGGACGGAATCGGTGTGAGAGCATTACGTTCTCTGACTGAACGTCAGGCAAAAGTACGCGGTAGAGAGTGCCGGTCGAGCGTGGCTAGGTTGCGGTGTTGGCTCGTGCTTATGCGCGTTCATGTTTGCCATAGTGTGAGTATTTTGAGAATGACTGTGTCGCGCTTATTGGTTTAGAACTGCGCACTCGCATTTATTCTCTACCGTTTATAGTATTATGTATATAGGCCAGGATGACGAACGATTTCACTTGTATAGGAAAGACAAGTACATACTGAAAGTTTACCTCCCGAGAAGCATAAAGCAGTTTCTTCATTTGATTTGACTTGAATCTACCCGACACGCATTCTTGCGATCTATTTAAATGTGCGCAATTTACTACAAGACAATTTTATCTGGCATTCTGTTTGTCTTGCCCGGTATATCGAGATCGAAAAATTGGTATATGCCTCGATGACCAGCGTCAGGTTCAAAATCAGTCAACTTGCAGAAGAACGCAGAAACGAGTTGAACGTGATAACCTTCACATCATTTTTTGCTTCTGTAAAACATCTACATTAGAATTTGTAATTAATTCTGACATCTAAATAACATCATGCCCGATTCTTCTGTATGCTTTACTAAGCACACCTCTGTCATCTCCTCCCAACACAACTTCAAACTCCACACCCCACCTGGCCGCCCACATTTGGAGCATTGAGGTAGAAATAAACTGACTGAACTTCGAACATGCGGTCCATGCTCGACCATCGGACTTAGTCGCATTGCCTGAGATTGAGTAAGATAAATAATCTCGACGTGAGTTCATCCCACCGTGTGGACAGATTCGTTCCACCCTATTTCCGAGTTACACTAGCATAGGCCTCTATAGTGACCGCAGTTCTACCGGATACGTCCAAGTGAGGACGAATTTAATTGTGCACTCGTGGGAATTGTGTTGACATAGGAATCTGAAGACGGTGAACATGATTAGTGCTTTGCAATCCGCATGGTTGGAACCAGACTGAACTATCACGTTTGTCAATGGTTTCATTCCGATGAGTATGTCGTGTATACTTCAGCACATAGACCTATTTTTCAATCACTGGTGTCTGTTCTGACATTCATTTGCTGATTGTGCTTCACTTTACTAATAGTCATACATTCCTATAGTTTGCCGAAATTTTGCATGATAGTCGAATTGTCAGTGCAAACTTTTGCAAGTTTTGACTGAATAGTTACTTGGATAGTTAACACTGTTCGCCAAATGTCGGCATTACTGTTGATATACTGCCATTACAATTTATTAATGTGTTCCAATGTGTTCGTCCGAATCCCGATAACCCTGTTGTGTAGCTGTTCTCTTTTGGGCTACGTTGTACACTAACTCTGGCGTAGCAGGGCATCATGCGTTTTTGAGCATCTCCGTGGGGTTCCAGATACTTGAATGCATGCATTATATGGATTTTTAAATTCACGATCAGGGTCAACTTCAGTACTAATTACACCTCAAACACGAAACATGCAGGAGAATGTAGATGCCCGGTTATTGAGATCATCGTCAGTGTTCAGACAGACGGTAGGTCACTTGTGATAATTCAACCATAAAATGATTCACTTCACACGAAACCAGGGTGCTGTAATCCGGAGAGCATAACACCAAAGCGCTCGGTATCTGAGTCGCCTCCATCGACAATGTCTAAGACACACCATGGATATGTAGTGGTCGGACATGGTTTCAAGCACTGAAATACTTCCTCAAAATCACACTGACGGGACTGAACACATGCTCATGCTCAACCAGCTGAGTTGATCAGAACACGTCCGTTGCATGGCTGACGAACGAATTCCGAATGGACTACTGTACGGGCAAGTGAAAGTAGATGTGCGAAACTCAGTGGTCACAAATGGAGATGACAGGATGTTATTCAACTAAGCAATTTTAGATCTTGGGAGGATGTTGTTTTGAACTGGACCGTCTTCATGAATGCCTTGTGGACGGGCACACGAAAACTGTGTGACGGACAGTTGTGTGACAGTGAACTGAAGGGTGTGCTAAGCAAATGATTTGTGAGTGTTGTGGGTAGTGTTGGTGTGACTATATGATATTGTGATGGCTGTTGCCACGAATGCGTTGATCGAATTGAATTGGTGGTCCATCAACCTACTGAGAACACACTGTTAACGAAGGGACGGTGGGTGCCTCAGACACAAGTGAGTTATTTCAGTTGTGTATATATTTCGTCTGTATCATCCAACGACTGTTGTCGTTCGGCAAGTCACCCGCTCTCCTTTCATAAACCTGGATTCTGGTGGCCTTCAACATTTTCCTTTTTTTAACCTTGTTGGTGTACTGTATGTTGAAGATGTCATTTGATTCATCTGTGCTAAAATGGTTTGTTTTATCTGTTTGCCGAATCCGGTAAATAACGCTTTGAAGAATACCTCTATACTGAAAGTTATTTTGCCTCATAACATCAATGGCTCTCTTGTCAGCTAAGACCGTAAATTGGGAACTATATATTTTTGTCTCCAAAAGATGAATTGAGGCGTAACACAAGCCACTAGCAGTGACGTTCGTGCACATGTAATTTTTGACTTTGGTCACCGCGACCACGTATTCCGGATACGGATACGGCCATCCGAACTGCCTCGCATATGTCTAAACTGCGTGTCATCCACACACGACTGTTTGAACACAATGACTTCAATTGAATCTCAATCTATCTGCCTAGACGAGTTGAGGCTAAGTAACATCAGTCCGAGTAGAAGCCTTGTTGCTTTATTCAGTCCTAGTACTCAGTGCGTATCTGTCAAACGGTGCACCGTTGCAGCTCCTCCGGATCGATTCCCTATTCTGCTTAAAAATCGTTGCGATATGCATGATAATACTAAAAATTATGAATTTCATCTAATGCATGGTATGGAGCCAAATGATTATCATTTTGTCGTCATCAGAGAGCATCTGTAATTTCCACTTGTGGTTGGTTTTAGTTCGACCATTCTCATAATTATGCCTGAATCGGTTACGTCCCTCTAGACAGGTACAATTAGGTACAATTATACTATCCATTCGGATTAAACGGGGGTCAAACGAATGTTCACCGATCAACGCTGTCTAGAATGATAACATGTCAAGGAGGATAGCATATAAAATGTGAACGTGTGTAGCGTATTATGGGATTTGTTTGGTCATTAAATTCGATGTTTAATAAGAATCAGTCTGATTGAGTTGTATCATGTTACGCTCTCATTAGAGCTCGTCAGTAGTGCATATCCTTGCCACTGCCGGGACTAGAACTCCGGCCATGCTTTCATGAGGCAACCGTGTTTACCACTGCGCCATTGACCTCACATTAGGCACGACCGAATTATCATGTGAACGCTCAACCACTTTCGCTTGTGAGTAATGATCAGGTTGCCCGATCGTCTCGATAGGAGACAGTTACTGTCTGTTAACTCCAATCGATAACCCCGCGATTAGGACTTCCTAGGCAGGTCGAAATCTCCGATCTCATTAAACCTGCTAGGCGATATTTTAGATTACTGATGAGTAGTCGAGGATTTGGTTAATTTCAATTGTGGGTGATGTTCAAGCTTGAAATTCAACCAAATCCCCTACTACTCATCAGTAATGTATCATGTTACTTGCGTTTTAGTCACTTGACTGACTATCTCAGACATGATTGGATCAATTTTGCCTTGCCATCTGCCCCCAACATGTGTGTAGTGTACCTTAATTTCGTGAGCGTAATCGACGAGATGCAGCTGAACTGTTACTGTGCAAGACATTTGACACCTACTTGTTTACTTCAGACACATTTCCTAATGGTTGTACATTCATAATAAAACGCGACAAGCAAATGTGGCCCACACGATTATATCTCTATTGCTTCAAAATACCAAGAGCAGTTATGATTAAACCCTCAAATTATTTTTTAGTGCACTTATTCTGCTTATTGTACGACATCGATTACACGGTATATGAAGACATAGAACAACGGAAGCATGCATTGTTTTGCAAGGCTGTCATGTATTCATACCTTCAAGTGTAGCGCAGTGACATTCGCTTCGGTGACACGTCGCGCGTAATGCATATAGACGTTTCCGACAGTCGCTTCAAGTCGCTGGTTTTCCTGGAGTTGGGATCTGCCTTTTAGTTTCCGCGCCTACTTGTCGTG